>CCAG010023568.1:0-10846 GCA_001077435.1 Glossina morsitans morsitans
TATCGGTCTCGGCATTCCTGCTGAACCGCTCTTCCGATCTTGACCATAATTTAGTTCAATATAATTGTATCTTTAATTGTAATGGTAGACTGCTTGATCTTTGCTTTGCCAATTTTCCTGAGATTAATGTAAATCGTTGTCCACCTTTTAGTTTACCTGAGGATCCTTATCATCCAGCATTGTGTATTTCTTTTCATCACAAGAATGACGGTTCGCTGAACTGCCTCAATAGTCCAAACCCAACCTTTTCCAGCAAATATTATGATTTTCATAAAACCAATATAGTATTGCTAAAATTTCATCTTTCACATATGAGGCTTGACTTCTCAACCGGCAGTATGAAAGCTTATTGTCATCGTTCTACAATACATTAAATCTAGCTATTGCTGCATCTGTTCCGCTTAAGCAGTGCCGACCTCGAGGTAGGTGTCCCCCTTGGTTTAATACGACAACTAAATATTATAAGAATAGGAAAAATAAGCTGTTCAAGAAATTTTTAAAATCTTCTCTGGCTCTTCTCTAGACTATTTCGCGTACTCAGCCGCAAGGCATAGATTTAACTCCCTCAACCACCATTATTATTGCAGATACCTTCGGTTCATTAAATCCTCTCTGTTTGCTAATCCTAAATACTTCTTTAAATTTGTTAATTCAAAACGAAAAATTTCTGCACATTCCTCGTTTGTCTCTTTTAATGGCTCTGACTCCTCGGATGATTTTGAAATCTCAAATCTGTTTGCGGAGTACTTGCGACGAAACTTTTCGTCTGCTAGTTTTGATTCATCAGCAAATTACCCTTATCCTATAACTAACTCGGTTTCAATACCCAATTTGGCCATTTCTGACGACGACGTTTTTAATGGGTTGACTTCTCTGAAATACAGTTGTGCGCCTGGACCTGATGGAATTCCATCATGTGTACTTAAGCCTTGCGCTATTGAGCTTTGTGGTGTTATCTCAAAGATTTTTAATTTGTCCCTGAATTTAGGTGTTTTCCTTTTGCGTAGTTATCTTATTCCTATTCACAAAAGTGGGAGTAGACAACTCGTGGAGAACTATAGAGGCATTGTCAAGCTAAGTGTTTTATCTAAACTGTTTGAGAGAATTTTGCCTCAGCATTTGGCCTTTGCCATTAAATCGTATACTTCTCCATTCCAACATGGCTTCCGAAAAGGAAGACCTACGGTCACTAATCTTTTAGAGTTTGCTTGTCAGGTTTTCAAGGAATTATCCAATGGCTCCTTAGAATCGCAATCACATCAGCTTCAAACTGACCTAAATAAATTGGTGGCATGGTGCTCTTCAAATTATATGACACTCATGGAAGTCATTCATAACCCATTACTTTATAAATTCGCATGAGTTGGAGGACGTTGAGTCGTTCACAGACCTAGGCGTCCTCTTTGACCGCAGATTACGTTTCAATTTGCACGTTGAGTTCTCGATAAGCAAAGCTAGGTCCGCTCTTGGTTTCATCAAGAGGTGGTCCAAAGAGCTAAATGATCCGTATATTACCAAAAGGCTGTATACGTGTTTGGTTAGGCCTATACTTGAGTACGCTTCTATTGTGTGGTCTCCCTCATATAGGTGCTATGTAGACTCAATTGAATCTATTCAAAACCAATTCCTGTTGTTTGTTCTTAGGAATTTGGGTTGGGATCTATCCGCTTCTCTTCCCCCCTATGAAAATAGGTTGCTTCTTTTGTCCTTACCTTCTCTTGAAAAACGTAGATTAGTTCTTGGCGTTTGCTTTGCAATCAAGTTAATAAACGGCGCTATTGACTCGCCGTCATTACTTGGAGAAATAAGTTTTAATGTTCCTAACCGCTTCTCTAAGCATTTTACCTTGGTTAAGGTTAGTCATTGTAAACATAATTATGAGCTGTTTAACCCGCTCAGAGTTGTTTGCAAGAAACTAAATAACGTCTATCACCTTTTTTCATTATCGGACACTTTAAAGTCCATTAAAGCAACATTGCTTAATACACGAGGTTTGCTAATGTCGTGCTTAAAGTAGCTCTTAATCCTAAAAAGTCACTACGATTGGAAATTAATTGGTGTTAACTATTATCGGTTGCCAAGCTTATGCATGTTTGCGATGGCTTAGGGGTTCATTTGCAACTAGGTTCTGCACCGGTTGTGGTTTTTATTTGTTTTATTGTACTTATACTAAGTTTTTTAATAATAATTAATTTAAGATTTACTTTAAGAGTCATTTGAACTCGACTGTCGTTTGTTTTAGTTGACTTTCTGTATAAGTGGAATAAATAAATAAATAAATAAATAAACACGTGTTCAGTCGGAACTAACACCTTAAAGACGAGACAGCTTTCTGTTGAGATGGTAACACGTTTTTAATTAACGCACGCAATCAAGAAAACGTCATTCCTACTAGAGACGAAAGGGTTCACAGGTAGAGAATTTCGAGTTAATGAGAAAATAGAGGAAATGATTACACTTGCTTGTTTAGTCTATGCGAGTTTACCAGCAGGGTGGCCAGCGGATACACCCGAAAAGCGGGGACTGGCGGATTTTTGTTATTTTATAGTCGTCATATAAGCTAATGTCGCCGTTTTCTTTCGAAACTGGTACCAAGCGTGTTCCCCAATTTGAGTTATCTGCTCGGTCTAAGACACCTAGTTCAATTAAATCATTTAGCTTTTGTTCTATGTTTTCCTTCCAAGCGAGTGGCAGTGGTCTAGGTTTAAAGAAAAATGGTTTGAAACTTTGATCAACGTATAATCTAATTAGGCACTGTTGTAAGTGCCTAATTGAACACTACTACTTGGCTGAATTGAGTTTTACTTTGATAAATGATATCTGTTTAATCTTTATGTAACTCGCTTTCATTTGCTTGCCGCAATTTAAAATGAAGGGCTCTAAGAAATGAGCGACTAAGGATTGCTGTATCCGATAATACAACAGCAACCCCTTTTGGGATATCATTGTAAGTGATTTGAGTGTCGTACTCACCAACAATTCATCGGCGATCCCCACTACGTTTGAGATAAGAATTGTACCATTGTCCAAACTTCGGATTTATATTCTTGTCTTTTAGAAATGATGCCAAGAGTAATATGAAGGGCGCGGCCATTTAACATACTGTTGTATCACGAGCGCTATCAATTATCACTGCCAACGTGTGTAAATTACAGTAAAATCTATTTAAAATATTCAAGCTTATTATCCTAAGGTACATGGTTGTCAACATTTTTAGCATTAAATGAAATTTTTATTTCGATTGTCAATGCTCGATAATTGTTGAGGGATTATAATGGGTACATGGAATTTTACTTAGTTTCTTGTAAGTTTTGCCAATTGAGCATTGTGAACTGCACAAACTATATAGTATAGAATAAACAACACTTCCAATAGATTTAAGTAGCATAGCTTCCTCGACATTACTTATCTCTCTATCCAAATGTTGCGCTTTTTTTTTATTGCGCACTATAATCATTCTTTGTTATTTTTAATATATTCGTACTTAATTCACGCAAATATTAGATAAACCGAATTATCCTCGCCGTCAATTTGTAATGTACCGAATGTAGTAAACACGTGTATCAATTAAATTCAGTAATTTTCATTTTAATTATCTCCATATATGAGTAAAAAGTGTAGAATATTTTTGGTTTAGTAATTTAATATGATGGCATTGCCAGATAAACATATCTGACAGTTATTGATGCTAATGTGGTGTTGCTTTTTTTATTGCTATCTTTAATTATTATTGCTGCTATTGTTATGATCATTGTTTTAGTCGCTTTTATTGCTATTGTTGGTGGCGGTGACGTTCTTCTCGCTGTTTTTATGGTTTTATTGTCATTTGTTTATGTTTTTATGGTTTACATACTATAATCAGTAATAAAAAATATAAGTACAAGATTGGAATTAACTTAATTAACAACTCTTGATAATTGGCTCTACAAAAGCCTCGAACTTTTATCAAAGAACTCGTATTAAAGATACGAAAGTAAGTTAACGACTGCCTTTTGTTATCTTTTATATCATTTTGTCACAAATTTGGTTTTCCGAAGCCAAATTCACCATTGCGACTTCTTTTTTACCATTTAATCTGTTTACCATTAGGCTCAGTGTCACTTTTCGGAATACCGAAAATTTATAGCACCGTCAAAAATGCTGACAACTAAGCGCAATCGCTAATATAACAATTCATAGTTGTCAATAGCAGAATAGGGCTATTAATTTTACGAAGCATTCAGAGGCGTTTTGCGAAAAATACTAAACGAAAAAATTAACAATGACGTATACAAAAATAAACTATAATACTTTTTATTTTACCAGCATATGCTTAGTAATGTATTTGGCTTTTAACTTCCGGCTTTTAATTTTAATCGTTATGCGCTTTTCTTCAAAAACTAAAATTTTCTTTTAATGTATATTTTAAAAATATATGGAATCTACGTTTGCCTATTATTATTCAAAAATTTATTCATTCTTACGCTTTCTTTGTATGTTCCAAAAAATTTTCTAGATTTCAATATTCCCATATCCAGTGCAATTAATAATTTTGTTTTTTAATTTCTTTTTACGTATTATTAACTAATTATCAACGACTGCTTAGGGCTTATGAATACTTTCGTTTGTGTTTGCTTCCATTCACACCATATCTTTTTCTTTGTTGTTATTTATTATATGCCAATCGACTGAAAGCGTTCGATACTTAAAAAACGAACGAAATATCGAAGTGAGCAATACTATTTTTAACGCGTGATCTATCCATCGAATAATGCAGTAAAATAAGGTTACGATACGTTAGAAAAACTCAACTGAGAAGTCCTACAATATACGGCTTATCCGCTCAGCTCAGATCCTTCCGATTATCACTCCATACCAAAATGACGGGATCGTATTTTGGGTTAGTTGTATTCGAACGCTTTCATTCGTTACGTTTCCACGGAACCTTTGCGATACGATTGGAGGGTGCACAAGAATATAAATGCAAATAAATACAGAGCAGAGGAAGAAAATGCAGAATAGTCCAAAAAAATTATTTGAAATTCGTTTTAATATTTTATGGCACTTGGTTTAGAATTTCTAAGGCTAAACAGTCTTTTTATGTTTATTAATTTTATCAAGCATGTGCTTTATAATAATATTTTGCTTTATGTTGTCCTTGAATACGAACCTCCATAGTTCGAGCGAAATATATAAAAATTTTACATTCGAAATCGAGCAAACTTCATACGTAAACGAGTACCTTTCGTCATCAGATGGTCGATAACGAGAAGCATCAATCCAAAATTGAAAATTGCTATCAAGGTAGCTCAATAGGAATAACCGCGCGGCGGGCTCTGGTAACTATAATATGTAATTATTAATTTCCTTCATGTCATTTTCTGCCTCCCTTCATGCGTAGTTACTACATGCTTTACTGATTAATATGTTGTTAGAATTATTAACAATTAGTTGACCATGTTTTATTATTACTTTTAGTTTTGTTTTCAATTCAATTTCTATCTGTTTAGATACAGTGTTGTCCACATTGGGAGATCTCCACATCTTATGAACATAGAAAATCTGGTGGCTCTTAAAATCTAAAAAAGAAATATTTGTCTTGTTTAATGTCAATGCAAAGATAATTCTATGCTATTTTTGGCTACAAAATTCGTACACAAAAAAAAAAAAAAAAAGAATTATTGTATTAAAAACATCAAAAAGTATAAATAATCAATGACAAAAATTAAAACGAAACTCATTCGTCTTTAAAATGAACTTTTATTTAAGCGAACTGCGGGATGGAAAATAAATGTTATCCTAGCCGCTTTGATATCACGATGTACAATTGCGTGGAGAACTTAAAATTTTAATGTGTATACCTAATGTATAACAAAAAAACTTTTATCTTGTTTGTATTTATTTGATACATTTTAGTCAATTACAACATGGATTGTACTCTCGAGGTTCTCTTATTTGATATCCAAATTAAACGAATTGTTAAGAAAAGGTTATTCGCCACTTCTGCGACGTCCGCCATTTTACATCTACAATTCGAATTATCAACTTTATGACCACGACACACAAGACTTCCTTTTCTCATTTCGTTGTCAACAAATTAATTGTGTGTGCAATATGTCAGTATTATCAGACAAATCGAACAAATCAAAGTGGCTGTCATTTTGAGTAGACTTTTTTTCACATCGCTGTCTCATCGCAGCTAAATCTGTGTGCAGCAAAATTACACATTTGGAAGTGCCCGAAAGATCGATTACTAATTTCCACACCGAAAATGCAAATTAAAAGAAAGCTTATAAATTGAGATATTTTGTTGGAAGTGATGAGCTCGCTACACGTCGCAACATTATATACATGCAACGAGCATTTCGCAGATGTTGATCTGACTATTCATATCACATCAGTAATATGTTTACTTGGCTTATCCTGTAACTGCTTCTTATTATGTCACTTAAAGGGTAAGTCTGCTGTACTAAGTAGATTGGAAATAATACTAAAGCACTTGCCACGTAACTAGTTTACTTCAAAGGGCCATACGCCACCTTAGCTTTAAAATCAACTGTTGAGGCGTTCTCCATCGCTGTTCTACTTTTTTAGGCTGATTACTTTTTCATGTCATCTATTGCTGCTGCCTCACTCTATTACTGTTTTCTTTTGAGTGTATGCACTCATTTACTGAACGTAAAATCCAATTTGAATATTTGTCTATATTATGTATGTACATGCCCTTTTTATTTGAAGTCGTTATATCATGTTTTCTAAACTCAGATTGGATTGCCACAATAAGGTGGAAATGGCCAAAATTGCTTGAAAATAAAAGAAATTATTAGTTATTTTGCCCGAATTATGTTTTTGAATAAAATGTATTCCTTTGGTAGCACTTTCATTGACGCCAGTCTTCAATTTTTCCTACGCTGTCATAAATCGTTTCTTCCATAATCAAAGCTTCAAATCAAGAACAAGTCAAAACAATTTGAAGAAAGATTTTTCATTTCTACAAGCCGCTCGTCAAAATTTCGTGAATCATATTTCTGGATATATTTAAGTCTTCTCATTCATTCGACACCATAGGCACACATTGCTTGTGAGTTGAAAAAATTTTTTCGGTAGCTGATTATAATACTTTTGTATACAGTACACAAATAAAATTACGTAAAGCGCAAAAATTGTGCCACTTTATTGATTCTTGTTTTAATTTCAATGGATACGCGTTACGAGAGTTACAAAGTTTTCATCGTATCTCTATCCTGTAGGCTGAGTTTGAAGATGACACCGGTTGAGAAAAGGTAATATTACTGATAGCAAAAATGTTATTTGCCAAAAGTTTTTTAAAGACAAGCCAGCACTAATATCCCCGCCATGACAGTTCTCTGGGAGCTGCGTAAAATTATCACAATATATCTGGAAAACACATAATATTACAAATATAACAACCAAAGTGTTGAAATAAATTTTTTGTTTCCCAATAAATGTCGACATTGTTTGGTATTTTTGTAAAACATTGAGAAATAAAATTTGATAACTCCAGATGTAATACGATGATCTGAATATAACAATTGAAGCGTTGAAATAAATTTTTCGTTTACCAACAAACGTCGATATTGTTTGGTTTTTTGTAGAAAATTAAGAAATAAAATTTGATAACTCCAGATGTAATGCGATGATCTGAATATAACATTTTGTTTACCTTGTCCCTCATCATACAGCAATGCTGTTTGTCATCTTTATTACAATCAGCAAAAGTCAGCCAGCTATTGCAAACATATTTACAACTAGAAACCGAAAGTTCTAAAATATGCGATTAATATTACTTCAGAAGGGAAAAACCTTAAAGAGCGTTTCCTGGCTACTAACAGCATCTTTGTTAGTGATTTCGCTCCAGAGTCAGTAGCGAAACATTTCAAGAAAGAGAAAGGCAATTCAAAAGGTTAAAAGAGTTATGTTCACCCTAGAGAGCCTTGATATTCTTTGAGTAAACTTCGCTGGCCACATGGCTTTAAGAAAAGAAGCAGCGAAAATATTATTGTCTTTTGAATTAACTTGAATGTTCTATATGGAACTTGACAAATATAAGATAGAAAGTTGAGATTTCTTTAAAAGATCTGATAAAGTATTTTGAAGTTTTGATTGTTATTTGATGTTGTCACGGAAAATCTGGTTTTTTGAGCATCTTCCAGATTTTTTGTTCAGCGTCAATAGCTGGCAGTGGCATTGCATTTGCGTTTGACTGACCGATGGCTTTTTCATCAGCAAAAAAAGTATACACTTTGCTGTGTATAATTAATTGAATATGCAATAAATTACCTTCGTTAGGCTGCTAGCATATTTATCAACTAATTCTCGTGTAAATTTTGCTGCATCATTACCGCATATTTTCCTCGCAGCGTTTTCTGAGCAATCTACGAGTTCATTAATGGAACTATGAAAGATTGCAAAATTAAAATTCTTATATAAATAATTTTTATAAGCAGGTCTTTACAATAATTTTCATTTTACTTTATTACATATTTTTGCTTTTTGTCTAACTTACCAACATATAGTTTTAATATTTTCATTAACGGTTTTGTTTTCTTGGGTGTCCTGATTTTTATTCGGTTTTAAAAACACCATAGTTTCCTTGTAACGGTTGGCGCACACCTCAAATTCTCGCTTGGCCATTTCAGAGCAAGGTGCGTGACGTAAGTACTCTTGCAATACATAAAATAAAAATAAGAAAGGAAGCAGTAAAACTTTTTCCAAATAAAATTTGTTTGAAATCTACTTATGTCTGCACTCTAAAAATAATAGCTAGGTATTTTTGAAACATAACCAAAGCCATTTGCGTTTAGTAAAATTATTTAACTCTTCTTTCAAAACCGTTTCTTGAGACAAGACTTAAATGTATCGAACAGTGTGGCTTAGCAGCTTGAAGGTCAAAGACTCATCATAACTTTCGCTCAGAAAGTTTTTGGTTCCGATAGACTATGTCCTTTACGGTTGTGAAATCGCCATTTTCCTTAGCTACACGGCACTTTTGATGACAATTTGTACGTGCGTAGGCGGTTATGTAAGAGCAATAAGTCTACTTCATTAATTCAAATTTCGTTCTTATGTCTTACCTAGCCTTCACTTATCCCTTGCGATCTACCTCCAATTTCATTCTAACCGGATTAGAATACCCAGACTCCTTTTTTATTAGCAACGCTTTTAGTACGGCTTTCTGCGAACTAGATTGTATTCCAAATTTTATACCCAGCCCTAATTTGGCCCCGAAACAAATTTTCACCGAAGGGCAATGCAGTAACGCAATTTAAATTATAATGCAAAGCTGATTTGATTTTGATATGATTTTAGGTCAATATTTCTAAATGAACATCTAAAAGAAGGCCTTTATATGAAGATAGACAAAATTCAGGAATTAGTTTGCAAACTGGCTGTGTGGGTTAAGACAGGCAGCTATAATATGCAACCAGGAAAAATGACTATTTTAAAAAGTTAGCGGCTAGAAATAGGCATAATTTTGAAGTTGAAGATTATCTCTTATTTAAGACTGATGAAGATGATTTTTAGAGGTAAAATAATGCTAGATTGTGGATATAGTGTCGTGAACTCATTTGGTCCCACACTTAGTTTGTACGCACTGATTTTTGTACTGTATACATGGCTTTGAATGCAAACGGTGAATGATGATTACCAGTTGATTGTAAATAGGACTTAAAGTGAGATGTTTTTCAAATTTCGGTTTGACCCTTTTTCCGTTTTTCGTAGAAGTCAATCTCTTTTCTCTTTGGAGAAAGAGTACGCATGGTACGGAACTGTTCCTGAGTAATTCCCTAAATCAATTTTTAAAGACTATGTCTGTCTTTCGATCAAAAGATAATTGAGGACCTTATGAAAGCTCCATTTAGCATTTAGCCAGTAATAAATATTCGGAAAATGTAACCTATTACCGGATAAATTGAATTAAACTGTATAAGCACGATCCAGAAACTAAAACTAAAAGTTCGTAAATAAAACAATAGTGTTAAGTTAATATGTGTAATAAAGATTCTTTGCAATGTACAGAACTACGCACACACACCTAAAGGAGTTTATATTGGTTCAATAATGCTAATTTCTATAAGGAAAATATTCATTTTATTTTTCTGATGGAAAGAATAAACCATAAAATTGAAAAATTTTCACGCTATCAAACGAATTTAAAGGCTTCACCATTTATCCGATCAGAGCAGTTATATATATATAGTATATAGTAGTCTACCTCAGCGATAGTTTTGCGGCAATAAAGAAAATTGAAGATTAAGAGACAGTTTGGCAACTGATCGCGGCGTGTTTGCTTCGTTCTTTTCTGTAAAGAGTAGTGCATTGTTTAATCTCTATTTTCTTTTTGCGCGTAATTATTCGCATTTTTTTTAAAAAAGGCATATTATTATGAAGGCATAAAGTTAAAAGTGTAAGAATTTTAAAAAGGAATTTTAATTGTCTTAATTTATATTAAAATTTTGATGTTTTTCATTTTTTGGTTCTTGCATTCAGCACAAGTGTTTTTTATAATAGATCTCTTTCGTGTTTATTTTTCTTTTGGTGCTATTATAGTTTGTCTCTTCTCTTTATTTACCGTTTAACCTATGAGAAAATTGCGGTGATTTGGTTTTCTCTCTTTTTTATAGTCTTTGCTGGTTGGATTTGTTTTGTCTTATTCTCGTTTTCTCTTGTTACAGTGTCAACGTAACGGAGAAATTTTCTTAAATTTTTAGAAAAATTCAGTTAGTGTTCCTCTTGATTTGGTTTTTTCTTCTTTTTTTTCTCATAATCTCTATCTTCTTGACTTGACATGGAGTGTCTATATACTTCATGTCGTGCCAAATCTGGTCCTGAATCTGATAGGTTC
>CCAG010023575.1:0-17646 GCA_001077435.1 Glossina morsitans morsitans
CAACAACAACAACAACATTTATTTTGTCACACTCCATATGTGCAGCTTTTTTGAGGGGCAAAAGGTCTACCAACTAACCTAAACATTGTCTGTTATATGCGGTTTAGATAAACAATAAAATGTGTCATAAACCGTTAATCTAACATAATTGATTGGGTTGAATGCAACCCAATAACACTAGAGACTGACTGAAAAATACTAACGATAATGTATCCGGCAGTGGTTTTTAAAATATGTAAATAGAATAAAATTTTTATGACTTTAAACCCAAAAAAAAAAAAAAAAAAAAACAAAACTATTTCATCAAAAAGTTCTAAGAGACTGTAAATGAAATAACAAGCGTTAGTTGTTAATTGCCGCGGCCTTATCCCTTTGTTCCCTTTTTTTTTTTTTTTGGTTTAGGGTACACAGAATATTCGTATAGAGCCCTTTGCAATCCCTTTAAGTACGCCAGCTTGTTGTTTCGCGATTCGTATCGTATTACTTTGAATTTATTTATTTTTGAACCAAACACTTTACCACAACACAATTCCATATATTAATTAAAATATTTCAAGTTCCACAGATACTTTTTTCTTTATTTATTTATTTATTTATTGTACCTATGTATGGATATTTATTACTCTAAATTTGAAAAATGTAACTCATTTAGTTGAGGATAAGTAGTAAGTTTAGTAAAGAGCGCAAACGTCTGGAAGAACGGAAATCCCAGGAATCGTTCAAGATTGTCGAAAGCAAGAACAAAAGTGTTTTCAATTTATGTCTATTTTCACTATTAAGATAATTTATGCAAATTAAAAATTTCAACAAATAAAACGAAAATTGAATTTGACTTAAATTTAAGCACGATCGCTACACTATTCGGATGGACGTGTTGACTGAGTAGCATGTGGATTTTAATTTTACCCTAAAGGTTTAGTGTTCTACATAGACTTCATTGTGCTGGTTGCTCCAATATATTAGAGACGTCAAGTGAATTAAATATTAATAAGTTAACGTTTGTTTTTCTTTTTTTTCGAAATTGAGAAAAAAACAAAAGAACATAAAAAGGATTAAAAAAAATAGCATTAAAAGAGTATTAAAAAAAAAAAAAAAATTAAGAACAAAAATATTTTAAAGCAAATCATTGAGAAATCGAAAATAAATTATAAAAGTATGGGATCATCTAACATTTGTAAGTTTTGCTTTATGTTTCCATTCGAAATTTTTTTAATAACTGAACTGAAAGCAGAGATCGTTTTTTATTTATTTATTTATTTTTTTTTTAGCCAAAATCTGAAAAAATGACAATAATTTCTTAAACTAGAGAAGCACTAAAAGTTTAAATTAAATATTTTTATATAAAATTCTATATGTGATCGATACAAGAGAACATTCAATCAATTATGTGATACTGCGTTGAAATTTCATTTAATTTTTTAAATTTTTAAAGTCACGCCTATATTAAAACACTTCATTGCTTATTAATGATAGTGTAATGTATGCGTACGGATAAATGGAAGAAAAAATAAAAAAATGTAAATACCAAAATTCCATACTCAAGGTGAAAAATAATTAAACTTTTAATTCAATTTCGTGAAAAATAAAGCGAGCAGATTGTCACTCCGTCCGCTTTAATTAGATGACAGATGAAATGTAGTCAATAAGATTGAGTTAATTCGCATCTACTAGGTTTGATTGCAAATGATTCCCGATTTGAAATGATCACATCCATAATGCGTTTCACCGTTCAATCGTTTTCATGCCTCAAATAATATTTAATTTAATTCTTCTTTGCGAACTTTGCTCATAAGTCGTTATTTAATTTGTGCATGGCCCTGCATATGTCGTGTTGCCAATCGCAATTGCTTATAACTTGAATGTTTAATAAAAAATTCCGCTGATCAACACGTTATGTGCTCGTTACATAAACATTTTGCTCATTTAAATTACGCTGACTACGCTCGCCGAGGTTTTAATATAATAATTCATCGCACGAGTCGTATTGGTTATGCACATGAATGGACTGTTGATGCAAATATAGGGCTTTGCAAACCCAAAAACAAAGAACTCCATTTTTTCATTGCACTGCAGCAGAGTACACCCACTTTCCACAAATGAGTTCGTCCTGTCGTCGCCCCCTCAAGATTTCAGAGAGATTTCCTCTGTCTTAAATGCGAAACCTTCGCCTACTTCTTAGGACTGTATGTGTGAGAAGTGCGATCCATATGCCGCCTGTAGTCATTATCGTTAATTGAGTTCGCGCCCGATGATCCCCTTTCACGTACCATCACCTTAAGTAAAATTGATTTTCTTTCATTTAAAACTACGTCTAACACGTAATTGCTGTTAAAAAGTGTGTTTGATTGTCTTTGTTTGAAGTGTTTATCCCACTAGTAAAAGCCTTGGATGCAACAGATCGTTATTCAAAAACGTACGTCTAACAAGGACATTTAAAGGTTAAAGGGATTTTTCTAATTTACTCTGGCGCATCTAAAAATGCATATCCCTCTTGTGTCCCTGTGAAGTACCGCGAAGAAGCGAACATACCAGAGAAACTTGCCGCCATTCTTCATGATTCCGAATTTCCACATGTTTCTTGCCGGATCTGTGTCCATAGTAATTTGACGGTTACGTCTTCCTCATAATCGATAGGTTTGAACTTACCTTAGTTTAAGTTAACGAAAAGACCTTAAACTTAAGTTATACTGTTTCATATGACTTATTGTGTATCGATGGTTGACAATTCTTATCAGCTAATTGTACACGTGTATAGAATGCAGTTAATAGGTATTTAAAAAAAAGTGAGCCGCGTTCACCCAAAATATTTTAATGTCCGAAGGATGCTTTATCGCTAGTTGTGCATTTTCTCCATTTTTCGATCAATTGGGGAATACCTAGTCTTTAAAATTCCACCATTGCACGTCTTCGTACAAGCCAAAGTGCTACTCATTAAATGTGTGAGCTATCGATGCAAACACGGGACGATCGGAATAATGCACTAAAGCACTTTGTGCTTGACCAAAGTAATGTCAATGAAGAGATGCAAGGCAACATATAAACAATTACCTTCTGCTGTTCCTCTTGTATTGAGCAGCGAAGCATTCAAAACGATCGATATTTTTTAGTATCGTCGAGCATTAACCATTTCATTAGTCTTTAACAACTAATAATAGACCACAAGCTTCTGGTTCCACCAAACACAGAGCATTGTCTTCCTGCCACAGGTATCCGGTTATAGGTTTGATGGAGGATGTGGATGATTCGCCAGAGTCTACTCATGATATTTTCCCCTTGGGATTGATTCTCTAAATAAATCCACTTATCAGCACGATGCAAAAAAAGATTCTCATTTGAATCGCTCGGGAAACGATTCGAGGAATAGATAAATACTGTCGGCAAATGCTCTTTATTTGGCACAAGATTCGATATTTTTGTCGTTAGAAAATCAAACACGTGGTCTTACCCATCTGCTTGTCATTTCGTGCTTGTAGACGTGATAGGGTAATGGTTACAAAGGCCGCAGAAAAACGCATTTTGCTTATCCAAATCTAATAATAAAACGTAAAGCAAAGCACAGACTTGAGAATTTTCAATAGAACTTTAAGACGTTAGTTTTAACATTTATTTCTGTTGCGTTTTTTTTGCTCTCATGGAAAGGAAAATGTTCATGTTGTTCATGAAGAATCAATTCATCCTGAAAATGTCACTAGGGATTAACAGATAATCAGTGCGAATATTAAGTCGGCGGACGTTTGACCACAGCTATAGTGAATGTTCGATCGGTGAAGATGTGGCTCGGGCGTACACCTCCCGAACTACTACCGCACTCTGTCCCTCATTTCCACTATTTTCTTCCTAATCGCTGCGCCAGCTTATAAGCGAGAACAACCTCTGAGCTCTCTTAAAATTAGCATGATAAAGTAAGCCTTCGTAATGCATTTTTTAAATTAATTAGAAAATTAAAATTCTTCGTTGAACAAAGCAGCATTGCATTTCTTACAACGCATTTACAGCACTGCAAAGTTCAAAAATCCATTGTAGAAATTTGCAAGTTTTCGGCGAACGACACAAAATCGTCTATTGCTTACAAAACACACATGTGTTTGTCATGTGCCGCTTGACGAATGAAAGTTTTTTACTTTTAAACGTATAACTTAATACACAAATCTGCTAATATTTCGCTGAACTTATGGTCCATAATTTGACGAAGACATGCAAACATGCACATGGAAGTAGCAAAAACAATGACTTTTAGCATAATTGAAAGAGCATTTGAGTTGCATTCCAACAACTTATTAGGAATAGAGGAAGAAGAAATACATTATGGATTAAATAGAAGAGCGTTTTAAAACCATTGACGGATCGCTATTGTTCCTTTAATCAATTACTTGAATAATTTGCTTAATAATCGCATTTTATAAAGTTATTTTTATTTTTATTTTTATTTTTCTATCAATTAATTGTTTACTTAAATTGCTTTAAATTTCGATATCCATGTGTCACTGTATTCATTGCATGGCTAAACCTTTGCAATAAGATCTTTTGTACTAAATATATAAAGAACGAACTTCACACACCCTCAGATCTCTATGGTATATATGTGAGTTGGTGAACAAGAACCCCACGCTAATCGTTGATTGAACCGCCACCATAGCAAACATATATTTCTTAATTAAAAGAACTCTTGTTATTATGCAGAATATTTACAATTTCGCTAAATTTTGGCTTAACATCCTGCAGACGAAAACATTATTACTGCAAATGCTAAGCAAAATGCATTGAAATTATTATATGCGGCTTTTATTTATATATTTATTTATTTTTATTTACTTACACATGAAACTCAACTAAAATGAATTAACCGTCGAATTCAATTGAATCTTAGAAGTGTTCATCTTATACTAATTAATATTAAAGACCAGTAGAAAGTATATAAGGAAAAGTAAAGAAAAAAAAAAATAATAATAATAATAATTAAAAAATAATTAATGTATAAATAATTAGGAATGAAAAAAAAAAAAATAAAAAGAAAGAAAAGAAGCAAGGGCACACAAAGACGCACCCACAATCAGTACAGAAGCAAGTCGCAAACGAACCCCAAAGCCATCGCAAACATGCAAAAGCTTGGCAACCAACACAGTACACGACATCAATTAACTTTCGAATCATAATGAGATGTTAAGATTAAAAGTTAGTTTAAATACGACATAGACATACTAAGCAAAGTCGTTTTGATAGACTTTAATGAATCCGATATTGACATTAACTGATAGGCGTTATTTAGGTTTCTGCAAACAAGACTAAACGGGTTAAACAGCTCATGCTTGTATTTACATGGACTCAGCTTAAGGAACATAAAGCACCTAGAGAAGCGGTTACGGGCATTAAAGCTTAGCTCACCAAGTAATATGGAGGAGTCGATTAATTAACTTAATTAAGAAGGAGACACCAAAAATAAATCTACGTTTCTCAAGTGATGGTAAGATCAACAGAAGCCACCTCTGTTCATAAGAAGTCAAAGAGACAAGTCGGTCCCAACCCAATTTGTCCAAGGGAAACAGCAAGAATTGCTTTTGCATAATTGAATCTACGTAACACCTATAGAAGAACCATCGAGGCGTACTCAATTATTGGTCTAAGTAAGCACATGTGTAGCTTTTTTGCAATGTAAGGATCCTTCAGATCTTTGGACCACCTCTTAATGAAACCAAGCGTGGACCTAGCTTTACTTAAAGAGAGCTCAATGTGCTCTATTGATGGTCGCTTAATCTGTGGTCGAATAGAGCCCCTAAGTCAATGAGCGAATCAACGTTTTCCTACTTCTGTGGATTAATGTCTTGAATGTCTTGTACTGAATGTCTTCCTTCTTAAGAAAGAAAGTTTCTTGCATTTCTTTAGATTTAATTTCATAAAATTTACCGAACACCGTGTAACCCAATTATTTAAGACAATGTGAAGCTGATACGATTATTATTACGGGTTAGTTAAGCCTGCTTCAAAGTTCCACGTGTAGAGCTCAATTAGGAGTATTTTTTTTTCTTACGATACCCAGTCACTCTGGGCATATTGCCTACACATGTATAAACATGATGCTGCTGAGGAAAAGGGGTGAGAGCGGGAACACAGGCAAAAATGTAGCGGCAGCATAGAAGATATATGCTCAACTGGCAAGTGTTATGCCTTCTACCTATCAAATAACAAATTCCTTTCCTTTGGACATGCGATCGAAATGTCAGAGACATAATCGAAGTGTCGTCTATTGCTCAAAAATGCTCCGAGAGGGTTTGGTTTTTAGGACTAGAATGATAAAACAGAGAACTTACATTTTCTGGCGACGTAAGAGAAACATTTTTTTTTTTAATTTCTATGCGGCCGGTCTTACCCTCCTTTTAAGCGTTGCCAACTATAGAACTTGCCGCTCGAACTTTGCTAAAGCAAATCTGATTTGTCGTATTTTGAAAAATTATCACAAAGTAACTTAATTACGCAGAGTGTCTTTTGACGTAGTTGCAATAGTTTGCATAAAAATATTTTTTTAAATCTCTGTTAAATTAAGGCCAACATTTTCAAATGTTGAAAAGGCCAAGGCATGATTAATTAACCATTAATTAATTCATCAAATATTGTCATTACTGAAAGTCATAGTAAAGTATAGTATAGCTTTTTTCTCTCTCTTCTTTCGTCTTCTTAACTGTTGTTGTAATTTCAGGTGATTTACCTGACGATGTTCACGATCCCATTTACATGGACTGTTATCGCAGATCTTTGGAAAGTCCCGAAGAATTTTGGGATGAGCTGGGACATCTAGTTGATTGGTTTAAGCCGTGGGATACGGTTTTGGATAATTCGAACGCCCCCTTCACCAAATGGTATTCAGGTGGTTACTTAAATGCCTGCTACAATGCTGTAGATCGCCACATATTGGCAGGTAAAGGTACCAAAGTGGCTTTAATACACGACAGTCCATTGACAAACACAATACGTCACGTCACCTATCAAGAATTGTACGATAAGGTGAGAGTTTGCTTTTCTTTCCATTACAACGAATATTATCTGCATACAATCAATATTTAGATAAATAAACTGGCTGGCGGTATTTCCAGCTTGGGTGTCAAGCGTGGCGACAAGGTGGTAATTTATATGCCTTTGATACCGGAGGCGATTATAGCTATGTTAGCCACCGCTCGTCTAGGTGCCATACATTCGGTAGTGTTTGGTGGCTTCGCAGCTAGTGAACTATGCACGCGCATCGAACATGCGAAGCCTAAGGTTATTATAGCGGCCAACTGTGGAGTTGAGCCGGGTAAAATTATACCCTATCTTGATATTTTGCATAATGCTTTATGCATATCAAAATGGAAGCCCACTTGCAATGTCATATTTCAACGCAGCAAAATTCTGACATCCACCTTGAAAGAGAAAACCGATCTTGATTGGGATGTGCTTCAGGTGTTAGGTGAACCCGTAGATTGTGTACCAGTCGAAGCAAATGATCCTTTGTACATACTCTATACGTCAGGCACAACAGATAAACCAAAGGGCGTGCAACGGCCTATTGGCGGTCATTTGGTGATTTTAATGTACACTATGAAAATGATCTATGGCGTTAATCCGGATGAGGTGTGGTGGGGTGCTTCAGACTTGGGCTGGGTAGTGGGCCATTCATACATATGCTACGGACCGTTATTATATGGCGCTACAAGTGTTATGTATGAAGGCAAACCGGACCGCACACCAGATGCAGAACAATATTATAGGTAAAACCACGAGAGTGAATTCTTTAGAGAGAACAGAAACGAACCGTTTACTACGATTTTTATTATTCTAGAATAATAGAACAACATCGTGTAGTTTCCTTATTTTCGGTACCAACAGCTTTTCGTGTTCTACGACGTACTGACCCGGATTGCAAATGTGGTAAAAAGTATTCTTTGAAGTCTTTGCGTTCAATTTTTATTGCTGGCGAACATTGCGATCTTGAAACAAAAGGCTGGATTGAGAAAACTTTCAAAGTTCCGGTGCTCAACAATTGGTGGCAAACAGAAACCGGATCTGCCGTTACAGCCACTTGTATGGGCTTCAAACACAGCCTTAATCCACCTAAGTTTACCACTGGTTTACCATTTGTGGGTTACAATAGTAAGCAATCATTCCAGGCGTCTAATCTCGGGTCCTTTAAAATGGGCATATGCTCTTTCTTTCCAGTTAAGATATTACAACCAGACGGTACCGAATGCCAAACCTCTAAGTTAGGAAGAATTGTACTCAAGCTACCTTTACCTCCTGGCAACATGTCAACTTTATATGGCAACAACGAATTATACAAGAAAATCTATTTTAGCAAATATCCGGTAAAGTAAAGTTAACTTATTGTTTCCACACATTTTTAATTAAAATTTATTTTCCTCTATGCGTTTAAAGGGTTATTATGACACTATGGATGCGGGCTATAAAGATGAAAACGGTTACATATATGTTACGGCTCGAGACGATGATATCATCAATGTGGCTGGTCATCGCATTTCTACATCTAGCTTAGAAGACGCTGTTTTACGCCACTCGGATGTAATGGATGCCGCCGTGTTTGGCGTGCCTGAACCCACCAAAGGTCAGGTTCCTCTATGCCTTTTTGTTCCACGTGCCGACTGTGCAAAGTCAAATATAAAAATAGCTGCCGAAATCATTCAAAATATTCGCAATATCGTGGGACCAATAGCTTCATTCCGCTTAGCCGCACCCGTTCATGGCTTACCACGCACCCGTTCGGGTAAGACAATGCGAAAGGCTTTAGCCGATTTCGCCAAAAACGAACTTGTAATTCTGCCTGCCACCATCGAAGATCCCAGCGTATTCAAAGACGTACGTCGTGCTCTGCAAAGCCTAGGGTACGCGTTAAGTACCCCCGAACCAATTACCGAGAAAAATGATTTGAATCAGTAACGCTTTCACTTACTCTCTTTCATTATTATACATATTTTGTAATTTGATGTATCTTGTGATTAATTTGTGTCCCTACATACATACATACCGACAATAATTACATTAAATGGTTAATAAGATAGAAAACTCTTACCTTAAAAGCTTTAAAAGGGATCGGAAAAAACTAAAAATCCCATATGGAATTTGCTCGTTTGTTGACTTTTATTTAAGATGAAATAATAATCTGCCGAAAAATGCAGGCAAACTAAAAACCTTCTGCAGGAACTGATAGAAGATGATGTAGGCAGTTATAAAGAACAAAAAGATCAAACACGCGTCGTCACGTGCACAAAGCAAATATAGTCCAAATTGATCTAAGATTTCATGTTCACCATGGCTACATGTGCCTGAGTATCGTTTCTGTGATCAGAACAAAAGCATCTGGAAAGCTGTTGTACATTATTGTATATTAGAACATATATAGAGTCTGACATTTTTAGCTTAGATATTGGGATTAGTTTTGAGTCCGCCCTTAGAAAAAGACTCTCAACTATCAGAAGGGTGACCAAATTTATGTATGTTATAAAAAAATCCCAAAATTTCGAATTGTTGATCCGAGCAATCATCATAGTCGACGTATGTGGAAAACATTTCAGGTATATTTAAATTCTGTGCAAAAAAAGTTAAAACTAATCTGTTAGAGCTTGTTAGTGTAACACACTGGCGATTATCCACTTAGAAGATCAGAAGTGTGGAAAGAGAAAGAGATAGAAGGGTGGTGGTAGCGGGCTAGTGGATATACCCTATCGCTAAGTGTTATCTCTTTACAGGCTTAGCGGTCACTACAGCTAAGTAGAGATAAGTAATTAGCCAAAGTAAACTTTAGCCCATTTGAGATTTAAAGCCGTCCTTCGGTACTCAGTGGCTCATGCGGATAATAAATTTGAAATGTTTTGAATTTATATATATATATATATATATTTTTATATTAGAAGGTATCTAAAAAGTATGTTACTTTGTGAAAGCGAAATGCATCGAAACTATGTGTCCGCCCACTATATATCCTGAAAACATAATTAAAGTCAAAAAAAGAAACAGACTTCGATGAATGCCGGCTTAAAATGTCTGCACACATATCAACGTTCGATTAATGTAAAATTGTAGAAAAACATTTGTGAAAGAATAGATGCTTTACCTAGCAGGTGCTCACTGTAGATCCAACTAGCTTGGTTTTCGTATTACATTGCATATACAAGTCCTTACCGACTTTACTAGGGCGCTACATTACTCCATTCGTACGCACATGTAAGATATGAGAGTTCTATCTATAGGCGCAACATATAACAGTCAATGTTACTCTGCTGAAGTGCACACATGGCAAACATAGTTTTTGCAATAAGCCGTGATCCGGTGTGTAAACCCCAATATACTGCCGACTTCTTACGGATGGCGGAAATTGGGCAGAGTCAAAAATCATGCATTCATGCTTCTAGTAGAGAGTGCCCCTATTTATGGGTTTTATAAGGAAATTCAAGCCAACTGATTCACCTGCGCCGATCATGAAAGGGAAAACGGTCATAATAGGCGGAAAGTCGTTGCAGCTGGGTTACGCACCATGACGACGTGCGCACTCATATTACAAAACGCTTCCAAATTAACATCTGCTGGAACTGCCTACCATCCCCGTTATATCAACGGACATTCATCTGTTAGATTAACACCTGGTTCAATGTATCACTTTTCGCCTTTACGGGTAGACAAGCTGGCCTCTTCTTACATCTTTGTCCTGCTAATGTAAAGCCTTGTTTGTGAAAACGATTTATTGTTTGGTAAATGTGCAAACATTAAGACCTAAACAACATACAACAAATAAAGCCAAATTTTGTTTTAAAAAATTACGAAACGTTTAAGTAGGCAAAGCACAAAAAATATATTCCTCGACACAATTCTAAAGACATGTTAACTTCGGTGTACTTAAGAACAGAGCAAAAAACTTAGCTCAGCTCTAGTCATGCGAAATTTCGCGGTGCATTTCGCCAAGGCTATGAAATGCCAAAGTTCCCCTGGCACTAGTCACAAGATCATCGTTACCTTCGAGTTCATTAGTTGAATTTTTCATTGCTTTTCAAAAGACAACTTTCCTCCTAAGGAATAAATCGCAACTATTCCTCAAATTAAATTCTCAAAAAGCAGCCACAATAGTGCTCCTCTTTACTGTACATCTTATTCAAGTGCCTTGTAAGTGAAATTCTTAACTATGGCAGCATAAATTGTTGCCGTTTTGGTGAAAAAAACTATTCATATTTATTTGCGGGACTTAGTAGTACAACAAGTCTTTGCTGATTGGTTTGTTCGTTCATTCAACGAAAGCACGAGCCATAAATTATAATTTAATATAAGTGTTTGGCTATAAGTTACTTAAGTGTGAAAAAGTTTTATTGTGTAATAAAAATTCTTTTTTTTTTTGGATAATGTGGCTGTCGAGCTTTTAAATTTGACGTTAAGCTCTTCTAGAACAAGAGAACAAAGAAAAAAAATTCCCCCGGAAAAAAAAAGAAAAAAGAAAAGAAAACGGCATAAACACTTGTTAAGTGTTGAAGGTCTTTAAAAGTGATTTGTATCTAATGAATGAAGAAGACAAAGTTCCAAACAGATAAAAGAAAATGATTTATTAGCAACAAAAACAGAACAAAAATATTTAAAGTATAGAAAAATTTTAATAAAAAAAACACAAAAAACAAAAAAAATACTTTTGGTTCAATTTGAAGGAAAAGATCAAAAATATTTTCACATACATGCTGACCAGCCAGACATAATTTATCACTGAAGCAATGAATTGAAAATGTGCGACATGCAACAACATTTATGGAATCAATTAATTTATTTATGTGTCAACGTGTGTAAAACAACAACGGCGCAATTGTAAGGCCATAACCAACGATTCAAAACAAATGTCTATGTTGGATCGCACTCGCGCTTGCGACGGTAGTTGACGGTCGGACAAGTAGGCAGCAGCCTCAAAAGGATGGCAGCCCTAGCTTGATAGCTAGATATAGGCATTTTATAAAATTAAAACCAATGGAATTAACACTTTGCCTGTGGTAGTGCGCATATGTTTGTTACATTTGACGTTAGCAAGTCCGGCCATTTAAACTCAGTATAACAGCAACAAAAATAAAGCAAAAAAAAACAAGCAAAAAAAGGATTGCTTGATAATCCCAAAAAAAAGAAAAAAAAAAAATGTATATATATATATATATATATATATATATATATATGTGCCTCAGCAGTGAAATGTATATAAACAACAAAAATCCGAATGGTTTAATATTAAGTTAACATTTACAGCAACTTGAACACTTGCCCCCCCCACTGTTCCTATGCGAGCATGCACAGTCATGTAAGGGTTTGATTGTATGTATTATTGTGGCTTGTTTTGGTTGCAGTTTCCTTTATTTTTTATTTTTCGGGCTTAAATTCCAATTTAACTGGATTAACAGCCAAAATAGTAGCTGTACGGCATAAGCCGAAAGCTACATTTTTGTCATGAGCTGAAAGTCAGACTGAATCTGGCTAAAAACTTATGCTTATTCTCTCTACTGTGTTGTAGTTTCGCTTCTTGTTTTTTATTTACATAAAAATATATTTGAACAACATATGCAAAATGGAGTGGAAATTAAAAATATTTTCATACGTTAGCTAGCATAGCGTAGCGACAGAAGTACGGGCACATAACAGAGTCAGAAAGTAAAGAACACTCTATTTATAGAAGCAATTAATCGATACAATGAAATATTAAATTCCGATTTTTGGAACTCCAGAAATTGTTAAGAATCTAAAGAATTAACCTCCACATAGCGTCATTATTGTATTTTATATCCTCACATAAGTGTGTTGTTGTTTGCACTGTGAAGCTCTTAGGAGTAAGTTCTTGTGTCTAATGCTTGCGTCTAGATGCAATAACAGTTTAGATAAGGAAATAGTAACCGTCTCCATGCCCACAGCAAAGGCATCAACGTTTCTCCATTCTGTGAGTATATTCTGAAATTGGCTTCCATGGATGGGGGATGATGTGCAACACGGAAATTAGGATGCAGTAAGTGCATGCCGTTTCGAAAAGTCATTCTGCCCAGTAATTGGATGCTTTCAATATTTCTCTAGGGAATAATAATTAATTATGAAAAACATCGATCATATGGGACATTTTTCGGATAAGCCTTTGCATGTCAACAAGTATTTACAAGCGAAAACGACTAAAGAACAGCAACTTGTAATAAAACTGTACTCTTGCCAAAGTCGGAGCAAAACTTATTTCTTTTATATACGAATTTTTGGAAAGTCGCTTTTGTTTAGTTCCATTTCGAAATTATGCAGACGAAGTGTTCAGAGAGTATTAAATGATAGCGACAGCGCCTGTTGCGTTTTAAGTTAAGATAACGTTACTTCCAATTTTTTTTGCCCATAGATTTCCCTCCGCATCATAGAATGCATTCTTCTTTGCAATGATACGAAATTGACCGAATACGTGTTTGTAATACTTTTGAACACCTTTGCGAACAACAACAACTAATCCACTAATTTCCCTTTTCTATAGCAAACCTTGACAGAAATCAACGACAGATGTCGAAATCAAAAATATTTAGCAGAAGAATGCGTTTTCGATCAACCTAAAGATGTAAGTGGATTCGAACACATTTCCTATCGGGCATAAATTATTACGCATCGAACTTGCTGACGAAAAGCAAATACGACAGAGGCGTAACTTGCGTGATGTTACGACTATAGTGAATGGATAACACCCTTCCACTGAATAAATAAATGGTGATCTCTTGTCCTAATGTACTTTCCCTTAAACAACACAACGGATTTCAATTCATCGGACTTTTTATCATTATTATGCAATACTTATGCAATACTTTTTAACGTCCGAAAGTATATACTTACCGGCTTTTCTAAAAGAGGGCGTTACTCGCCTGGGACCATTTGTCGCCAATAATATATCTGCCATTTAATTACATAGTTATCGAGCTTGAAAAGCATGTATACCGGCAAATATAAAATAATAGCGATAAAAAATCACCGCATTCGTGTCTAATAAAAAACGTGTGCAGCATGCAGTATGCAAGCTATAGAAACAATGAAAACACTCTATTGTTATCCTTTCTCTATTTCTGAGAACAACACTGCAAAGATTATAAAAAAGCTGAAAAACAACATTGAAGTATAAAAATTCACCGATAACTCACTTACTCGCTTAGCATCACAATAGAGTGCAAAATTTCGACTAAAAATATTACTTCGATACTTTGTAGCTTTTGATGAGGAAATTGTCTTGAAACACGAACTCGTTATTCCTTTTTGTGCTTGTAATAATATTCTAATGTTATTCAAAATCATGAATGATTATTTAAGATTTAGTTTTCTATTCAATCTATTCATCTGCTGTCGTATATTCTTTTCGCATCCATTCCCACCCATTCTCTTAAAAAGAAAGTCACGTTTTCAATTTAAAGCGTTCTCTAACATAAAAATGCATATACAACGAGTATATAAAAAACAACAAAAACTAGAAGAAGAAGAATAAATTGCAAATCTTGAGACAAACTCAGCAACAACTACTACGACAAACAATAAGTAAAACTTAAAAATCATCATATCACACACGCAAGCACAATATATATTTTCAATGCAGCGAGACTCAGCTGCATAACGACACTCGTAACAGAACATTAAAATAAATTGTAAAACAAGATGTAAACGATGAAGGGAAAAGAATGAATGAAAGAAAAAACGATGACAAACTGATTTAACGGTTTAATGATTTTTCATTGTGTTCCCGTGAAGTAAAACAAACGCAAAAGTTCAATACTAAGCGTTGACAATGAATGAATGAACGAAAGCCCACCTATTGGATAACATAACAGTAACCATAAGTCACGAAAACGAAAACAAAAGTGTTTTTCAATAACGAAAACCGGAAGTTTACACGTTTCTTAAGATTATCCCCGCGCAAAGAAAACGTTAGACAATAATAATGCGAAAAATTCCTTTAATACATGTGTACATAGCGATAGGCTTAGCGATGGGATTGATAACGAAATGGTAAAGTCATTGTATTTATGTACCAACCAATACATGCGCAGGCAGACAAAGTCAATCAGAGATATTTACGTCCTCTAGAAATTATATTAAAGGAAAAATGAGGAAACGGCTTAAAGAGAAAAAGAGAGAGAGAGAGAGTGAGAGTGAACACAGTCACAGCTGCTAAATGTCTGTTGAAAAATAAATGTCTCTGCGGATCGTGCAAGCATTTATAACTGCCACCCAGTCTGCCCGATTATCTATTTCTCTGCATATGCGAATATGTGACTAGTCTAGATTTCATATACAAGATGTAAATATATATATATATATATACTTCTCGTGATTTTATTATAATGCATTTTTCAAAAGGTATAATAAATTGTTTTTTTATTTTCTGTTTACTCCACGATTTCTTAGAGACACATGTGTATTTTATTGTAAAATTTGCATAACGTAACATCGAAGATGAAAAGAAAACAAATATCATGAAAAAATTCGCATCTTCTTCATACGTGTCCAACGTGTTTTATTTAAATTGCTTTAAAAAAATATTTATTGACCTAATGTTACAAAATTAAAGCAAATCTTCAACTTCAGTTTGAACCGTTCTATAGCCTAACTTGTTCGTTCAAATGATATTTATTCCGTTGCGAGTTTTATTCAACAAAAAAAAAAATAAAAAAATAAAAAATATTTTTATGTAAATAAAAAATCCTTTCCAAAAATAGCCTAAAGGTTATAATTGAAATAAATGAAAAATGTTTCTTTACATGAGAACGATAACATCTGCCAGTAGTATTGAGGTTTAGAGATGAAAATTTTTCCGTATAATATAACGAAAATAAAAGAGAATTCTTCTTCAACTTACTACAATATTCAATCAATGTTTGATTTGTTACATAACAAGAAAATAACATTAAAAGCAACACATTTCGTTTTAGTTTTGAATGTGTGCAAGACGTACCAAAAAAAAAAAATCGATTCAAAATTTTATGAAATAATACTTTCACAGCAGCCTTAGTTAGATTCAATCAATGATGAACACAAAAGTTAAGTTGTTTGTTGGCGTATGACTCAATTCAAAACTCGCGTATAAATTATTGATGAATGGCAAAACGTTTCGAATTTTTCGAAGGAAGATACGTTTCGGATGGACTTCCTAAAGGCACCTGGGGTATATGATATAAATACAGTAACGTTAACTTTATTCAAGCGATTAGGCTAACCATCTAGTTTGCCATCTTAAAAGAAGAGAGCCGATAGTCTTAGTTGCTAGTGCTTACCACACCCTTAGTTCCAGAATTTTTTTCTTTGGCCTAAACAAATAGCAATAATAATAACGATAATCTATGATGGATTGAAATTCAGTTTACACGGACGCTGTTCTGATAAATAAAAGTTTCGTCCGCGGTGGATGCCTCTTAGTTGTTTTAATTTATATTTCGATCTTTTTATTTTAATTAACATAAAAACCTATATTCGCCGACGCAAAAAATTTCACGGGTCGCGAACCGATGGTAATAATTGCAAAGAAAAGGTAGAATGTTTAACACACGTGTGGAATCACAACGTAAAACCTGTGTTCAAAAAGATAATGGTTTCTGAATGGAAGCATTATATAACAGCTGTAACCCCTAAAAGTCTAAGTCAGTTAAGTTATCAGTTCTAAAATGACGTCCGTTAGTAAGTTTGCGATTTTAAGGCTTTCTCAAGATTTAGGTATACATAACCTAAATCTTACGTCATTTTAGAACTGATGACTTAACTGACTTAGACTGATAGGACTGATGACTTAACTGACTTAGACTGGTAGGGGTATGCTTTCGGTGTAAGTAGAAAAAGTTAGAAGCAGACTATTTTAGCCATTTCCTTCCCGCGCTAGGCTAGCATCCAAACGCACGTGCAACAGCTGGCGAAAGTCACGCTCCTGGCGATTGCCGGAATGCATAATTCACATTCACATTCATACACAAGCATATACCAAGTTCAGCGTTATCGACAATTTTCTCAGAAATTTTCCGCATTTTCAAGATTGAGTTGCCTTTGAGTAAAAATATTTTTTACTGCCATTATTCGGGCACTTTCAGCTTTCACTTGCTTTACAATTAGATCTAATAAACATAGCGGTAGCAAAGTCAAAGCATCTGTTGAATAAAACGTGGCATTAATAAAAAAAAATTATAATAAACAGAGTTGTATTTATTCAAATGATTGAAATAAATAACTCACACTAAAACAATTAACCTAATGGTAGGAATGTTCCTAGGACCCCGTTAATAGCACAATAATCTGCGAATGAAAAAATAAGGTAAGGACAGAACACTTGCCTTTTGTTTTGTCCTTATCCGAATTTCCAGTCACTTTTGACACTTCCTATCTACAACTTAGAGCAGTGACTGACATGAATATAGAGTATCAGACTTTATTGATATTTATCCAAGGTTTAGCGCAAACATTTTTTGCTCTCAATCCTTACTTTAAGTGAATTATGTAAAACACAAACCTGTTGGCAAGCTTTTAGTTGCACAATACCTTATTTAAAAATGCTATTTGCATTTCTTACGCTAGTTTGATGACCAATTTACTGCACACATAAATTGATAGAACGGAAAAGAGAAGAGAAGAGAAGAGAAGAGAAGAGAAGAGAAGAGAAGAGAAGAG
>CCAG010023577.1:0-19398 GCA_001077435.1 Glossina morsitans morsitans
AATCTGCCATAACTAAAATAAAAATATAAATGTGAGAAATCTCAGTAAGTCTTTGTTGCCAAGACGATGATACACGGAAAATAGCATTTAAACAAGTAAATGGGAAACAATCAAAAAAAAGCGTTTTTGTCACGAAATTTATTTTCGTAACTTTTGCTTACATTTTCGAAAAATAAATAGCTTCCCATATCGTAAAGTGAAAACTTTAATTTGAGTTGACAATCCCCCGACACGAGAAAAGTTTATTAATATTTCATCGAGAAACACTAAAAGTCGATTAAGGCAGTAATGCTAATTAACTGCATCCAAAGCAGTCAACAGCCACTGAATTGAGAACGCTGTCCACAATAAATATGATTACTGCTCATAACTGACAGAGCGACAAATAAACTTTTTAAGGATGAAATGAAAATTAAATGTTTGGATACACGAATTATGGATGCAAAAGTATACATATTCTGGATCAGTATTAAACGTAGAATTTATGTGAGCATCTCTGTGCCTCGTCCGGGTAATTCCTGGGGTAAATTTACTCCTGCCGTTAATATTAATATATTGCTTCGACATTTGCAAACCCATTGGAAATTCAAAGGGCGCCCCTACAGCGAAACCTAAACTGAGAATCCAAAATCTATATCCCAAAATCAAATTAATTTCGTTCTTTTTTTTGTTGTTTTTTTCATAATCAAAAAACAGAAAATGAAAAATTCTAAGAAACTCGAAAAAATTCATCCCGCCCAACCATTGTTATGGTTGATATTAAAATTTCACTTAATTTTTGGGTTCACTTTTTGAAATAAATGATGTAATCGTAAAAAATCCTCCTACTACCGAAAATTATTTTTTTACTACGTTCCTCTTAGCGTTGTATTTGAAAAACATTTTTAACAGTGATTTCGGCATATTTTCCAACTTTTTCGCAATTCCAAAGTGACCGAGCAGCCAAAGGTTCTCGACTAACAACACAATGGTCGTGGATTCAAATCTCAAGTGCGACAGAGTTTTAAAAAATACTTTTTAAAAAGCTTGATAATCGCATAGTTCACTACCACCCACTACCTCTGGTCTCAAGGCGAAACAGTCATCGGGCAATCTTCAACTTTGCAGGGCTACCGATTTGCTATATATATGACTGGATCGTTCTAAGGCAATGGTAATCAGATAGAGGAGAAATGGAAAAATGTGGATAGAGGAAAAGTGGAAGTGGAGATAGACACGACTGCGAACGTTCATTGCCCTTAAGATTAAAAATGTTTGCATAAAATTTCCAAAAGCACTTTGTAACTGTTTCATACCTTATTGCATTTTGTACGCCTTTCTATTAAATTTCGATCGTTGTAATAAGTGACCTGACTTGACCACTTTCGATACTGTCTCTAAAATGGAATCTATAAATATTAATGCACATTATAGGAATAAAAAGTTTTTATATTGAATTAAAATTTTATTTTCTATAGAATTACTTCGCACTACCTGCCTCTGCTCTCATTCTTTCTTTGCCAATTTATCACAAGAACCTAAAGCTTTTAAAAAAACAATCAAAATTTTAATGCGAAAGGTCTACAATCTTATATATAACTTGGAAAAAAAATTGATGTAAGAATGTGCCGCAAGAATCTTCACCTTTATGAACGCACACTCATAGTTATTAAATATTTCATTTTGCTCATGTCAGGTTTTCTGTTCACTGTTTTACAATCAACCGTACAGTGTCCCAGACTTGCTCGATGAAAATTGAAATAAAATTCACGAATTCCATTAAAGTGTCAGACTTTCACTTGTGCGGGCTTAAATTAAAATGAATTATACTTTCTCTCTCCTTCTCTCTCTCTCTCTCTCTCTCTCTCTCTCCTCGCTTCCTTTAGGTCTAAAAGCATAGAACAGCATACATAAAGGTTTTCTGAAATTTTGCAATTTTGAACAACTTGACTTTCACTTTCACATAAGCATATGTATGTAAGAATATAAATTAGCTTGTGTAGGAGCAACCATATGAAGAGAAATTTTCACTTTTTGTGATGACATTAACACCTTCTTCGTACATACGAGCACATTAATATGAAATACAAAACATATGTTTTATGTGCGGAGGAAACTTCGAAGAATTATAATAGAGCTCAGGAATTATGTTTGCCTTTCTTTTTTTTTGTTTTTTCTCTTTCTTTTCAGATCATAAAAAGGTCTACAGTTATGTTTCGCATTTTTATGACAATGCTTTCCTTAGCTCCACATGACTTCGTAAGCACTCGCATCTCATACAAAACGCAATATCAACAGCAATCATTGATGATAACAAACGTAAAAGCACATGCTGTGCAAGAGTTAAGTAAATACTTCTTCATTTTTGATTATGATGGGTGACTTAAATTTCTTTTATTTAAATATTCTATATGAAGTATTTTTACTTGGACAAAAAAATCGAAAAAATTATTATCTTTTGTATTTCTCTTTAATTATTCGTCTGTTTGTTTTCCTTTTTTTCACAATTGCTATCCATTTGTTATTGATTTTAGGATTCAGTCCCTTACTTTTGGTTGTTTACTCTACGCGTAACGGCCATCATTAATAAATAAACATCAGTTGTTGTTGTTTTTTTTTTTTTCAGTTTGTTTCTAAAAAACAAAGAAAAAATTACTTTCAACTTTTAAACTCGCTATACAAAAAGCGTTAGGTTTGTTGCATTTATCAGAGCTTAAAACTAACAAGAAGAAGATTGAGAAGAATATTTATCAGGTTTCTTCAATTATTAGAAACTTCTTGAGCGCAAGCTGAACAGTTGTTCGATAATTTAGGTCACTCATCGCAGACGAAAGAGCTCATCCATTTGTAAGTGTAGCAAAGAGTTACGAACTATGCAATACAAAGCGGTTATGATTAAAGTTCCCATAGTCTAACTTCTTCTTCTATCCACTATTAAAAGGAAAATTTCCTTAATTTTATAAGTACACCTAATTCTCTTTTTACACGGTAGATACGTTCCCAAAAAATACGTGTAAAAAAAATTCGTGTAAAAAGAGAATTGGGTGTATTGCAATAATCACAAGTTGAAGATTCTTACCCATGACTAATATGAGAAGTCCATTGCAACTGTTGTCGTTTGTTGCAAAATTTCTCAAAAACCAAAACAAAAAGTTCTAGAAGAAAACCTTGAAAATTGGCCAGGGTTGACCGTGAGAACAAATACAAGGGTTGATCAAGGTTTGCAAAAAAAAAAATTGGAAAAATTTACTTTCATTTCAACATTTGAATACAATCGCTTCCAAGCCAGAGAAATAAATGGTAACAGTAAAGTCTTAAGATACTAGCATCTAAGGCTATCGGTTTCCCAAAAATTTGAAAAATAATTCAAAATAATTCACATAAAAGCACATATTCACGTATGTAGCAACAATGTTCTGGAATATAAAAATCTTTGATTAAGAGATATTTTGGTATTCACAAAAGAAAAAAAGCGGTTTAGAACTGACTTGTTTTCTTTTCTTCTTCTTTGTACCTTCTTTTAGCAAAACATGTGGTATTTACACGGTTTTGACTGTATTTTTGAACTTGACAAGAGAATATAAATAAAAGCCAAAATTTTCGATATATAACTTGGTTCGAAAAGTAGGTGAAATATTTTAACTATGAAAACAGTCCAGGCTTCAGTTCTACGCTTATGGCCCGTGGAAAATGTTATCAAATACAGGGTACCCGAAATTCGATGAACGACGCCATAGTTTAATAACTCCTTTATCTTTTCATTCTGTTTGCATCCAACATAATAAATGAGTTTACGTTCGCAGGATTATTATTGTTATTGTTGAACTGCAAACAGCCTACATTTTGTTTCATCCTTTTATCATCCTTTCGATAATTTTTGCAACTGACATTTGATTTAATGATAAATGATGTGAAAGTTGATGAAGTTGATGTTTGAAAGCTTAAAAGTAAACTCAGAATTTTTAATTTAAAAAGAGAAGAACTTTCACAACTTAACTGAATTGCGTTCGACATAGGAGGCAAACTGTGTTCAAACTTCTGTGGCATGATGCGTCGTAATATATTATAATTGACAGGAAAATTCCAAATTTTTTTAAATATATTTAAAACTTAGTCTTATTATGAAATGTTTTTTTTTTTTAGTAACGATCAAAGTTGGAATTAATTAATTAAGCGAATATGTTCAGATTGTAATAATATGAACGAATAATTCCCTAAAGCTTTTCTTTTTGCCTAATTTAAGTCTAGAATAATGAAAAGAAAATCTCTTCATATTTACATATATATATATATATAATATTTTATGTGTATATGTAAATTATGGATGATTTAATGTAGATGGCACTTAATGCACATACGTAAAACGCATGAATTTTTTTTTGTTCTGATCATTCATAGATGCTTAGAAAGTGTACACAAACAAATGTTGTTCCCTATATAAGGCAAATATCCTTTGTTGTAAAACCACTAGAGAACAAAAAAAAAGTAGCTTTATACTCCAACCTAACATCAATATCAGACAAACGTAGCAATAGTAGTAGTTATCGGATCGTATGACAAACAAACGCAAAATTACATATGAAAGACACAAAAGCCGCACATACGCACATACGCTTTGTCTACTACAATAATTCAAATCTTCCTCTTTGAGTAGTAATGATAAAAAGAACAAATCAAAAAAGAAAGAAAATGAAAAAAAAGTTAGAAAAAAAAAAAAAAGAGCTTATGTCTGACATGGAAAAGCCATTATCGTGCGCATTTACGTATGAGCACACATACATAGATTGCTTGTCTAACAAGTGTTTGAAGAATTATAAACATAGATAAGTTTCTATTTTCCATTCTCTCAAACGGCTTCACTGAACTACAATTGTTAAAATATTGCATCGAATTAGCTGCAATCTGGTCCTACGCTATCCGTATAAAGTGTTTCATGAAAGTTTTCTCGAAAAATTATCCAAAAATTTATATTATCTTAGAAACAAGTGGCAAGTTACCGGTGAAAAAACAATTTTTTTTTTTTTTGCTTGATTTGCGAAATACTTTCGCTAACTTGTGCGCTTAATCTTAATCTTCCAAAGCGTGAAATACTCAAACGTAAATTCTTGGCGATGGATTTAATGCCGCCAATATTTTTTCTTTCAGCATCGGGACGATGTTTGCGATTTCAAAAAATAACGGACATTTTTTTATTGTTTTCTTCACTGTATAAATTTTCCGTCAACTATTCGAGTCAACTCACTGGTCTGCAGTTATTCTTATAGAAATTTTCCTATTTCTATCGACCAGCTTTCTTCTTTCTTTCTTTCTTTCTTTTTGAAATTTCTTGGCAAATTCGTAATACTAACAATTTCTGGCACTAACAGCCCTCTTCAGTTGCTAAAAATTACGTATGTCATTTTAAAATTTTTTCATATTTACTCACTACATTTTTCTTTTCGTGTAATATATTGTTTATAACCTATAGCATCCATAATACAAGAGTAAATTATGTTTGTGCAGATGTAGACACCGAAAGGAACTTGAGGTGGACCCACATTTTATTATAAAATGATGCTGAATCGATCTAAGCTTTTCTGTCCGTCTGTCCGTCTGTCCGCTTGTGCGTCTTGTTCAATTTACAGGTCGCAATTTTTGAGATATTTTGATGAAATTTAGTACACTGACCTGTCATCAAAAGAGCGAACGACACACAGCGACTATCGCGACGGTCAATATCACCGTCGATTTTAGTTCAAATTCTTTGCTGAAAAGAAATTGTGGGAAGAAAAGAGTAAAGGAGACTTTTTCAAGCACTTCATACCAACGACGCACGTCGTCCAAATTTGCCTTAATGTATGTGTAAATTCGTAATACACCACGATAATCGAGCAAAGCTTAATATATTGTTTTATCATTGTGATATGACATCACCAACTGTCAGCTTGCCGTCATTCCTTTCTTTATCGAAAGCGGCGGTAATAACAATAATTTTAACCAATGTCTGACAAATGCTAGTTGATCACACGATTATGATAGCATATAATGCGCATAACAGGTTTTTTTATTTATCTTCTAGGGCGTTTATTTGCTTACTTTATTACATATTAACACATACCCGATCCATTTCCTAACCACTGTTTGTGTCTGGTGATGAAATCAAAAGTCAAACACACAACAAGGATGCATTATCGGCCACTAATTTATCATAAATCAAAGACGTAAGGTTTACTTTTCTGTTCTTATAAAAGTCATGTCGAACTTAATTTCGCTGAAAAAAAGATTTGCTTAGTAATTGCATATCATTTTTGTTTATATCACGGAATCGTGATTTTTGATTTGATTTGAGTTGAAATTACGTATGCGGCCAAAATCATTGTAGTGCCCATCAGTATAAACTGTGAGGGCTTTTGCCCCATTCCCTGGTGCTGATGTATGCTCAGCGGCACCCGGCTTTCACTCACAAGAATTTTATATATTCTTCTTACATTTACATTCATTTCATTTTCACAAATTTTAAATTTTAAATTTCAAGTTTAGCGAAAGTTAAAAATATTCTGCCAATTTCTTTTACTGTTGCCTCGCTTCAACCAACAGTTCGATATTAAGACTCGATCTTCACTCTCTCATAGCCTAAACTTAAGAAACCAACTTATCTCTAGCCAAAACTTGACTAACTCCTTGTTCTGATTCCCCTTTGTTCTGGTTACCCTACTCGACTGGATCAGTCTGTCCCTCAACACGGAATATTTGGAGGCAGCTACTTTACGGCTCCCGAAAGGCAAGCTTACCATATCCCAATCAGAAACATCTGTTTCTGAGTCGGGCTCCTCTAACTCCCGTCGTCCGTCTACTCCTTTACTTATTCCTAATTATTAGCCTAACTTAGCCTAGCACTCCCTCCACCGAGACGAAGAACCTGTGAGGCCAAAACGAGGGACGACTCCTTGGCTCCTCACAAAACCTATATTACCGATCTTTTTTCTTCTTTTTCTATGCAACAACAACTAATAACGAACATCTTGTTGTCTATAAGCGGCCCGGTTTACGGTTCTCGATATCGAGTAAGTTCGATCGTAATTTGCGTATATTAGTTGCGTTAGTCGACAGCAATTTTGCGATCGAAAAGTTTTTGGCGGACTTTATCGACAGCTATAAACCCCCTACTCGGTGCAATGAGTCTATAACCTGAAACTATTGAGCCTACTCAATATAAAGAATCGTTGTGTCATCCTAACCCCCTTTATACCGTTCTGCTGCATTTGACTTCATTTCATTAAGCGTTTCACTCATTTTGCAGATATGCCTACGAATGCGGAAGGAATTAAACCAACAGCAGAAAGGTTGGCATAGGCACGTGGAAGGGGATAAAGATTAAGGAATGATTTCAAAACTTCAAATAAAAAGCCCAAAGACGAGAGCAGGCCTTTGCTTAGCAACTCACAAAATGGTAAAACAGTTTCAATAATACTTTTTTTTTTTTTGATATTTCGCCAACCAGATCGGAATCATGTTGAAAAGTTTTAAAGGCCATATTAGGTTTCATACGCATTAGTGAAAATAAATTTCCTATAAAATGTTATGCAAAATTTTATTATAAATATTTCTTTCACATAATGAAGCGCACGTTCTTCCCAAGAACTTTTGCATTTGCTTGCAGAAAATTCGAAAGTTTTTCTCTTAGTCTTCTCGTAGTCCGCGGGGAAATAAGCAAAGTTTAGTGTTCAAGAAAACCTCATAACAAATAACGAAATGTGCATGCATTGCGACCATAAAATTATAGCAAAAATAGCAAAAATTTATCTTAATACAAAACTCAAACGTGCGTATTTTGTTGAGATTTTCAAAAAAAATTTATAATTTTATTGCACATACACAAGCACTGTGACAATTTTAATTATAAATTGTTAAACTATTATGCACTCAGAGCGCCCCTGACATGTCTGTATTAATAAACAAAAGAGCTGCTGTATGTAAGGAATGTAATTTAAAAGTCTCAACAGAATTCTTCAAAATGAACCTTGAATACGAGTTAATTTAAAGAAATATACATTTCTTGCATTGTCTTGTAAAAGAAAAGCAGAAGAGGTCACCGAACGATCTATAAAATTAAATAATTTACAAGTGAACTCTGACAATAGCACAACAGGAAAAATTTGCAATTTTTGTATTACATATATGTATGCATATGTAATTGTTAATAGACAATTTACTGTTGTTTCAAAAATTTCATTTAAAATGTATTTAAAAGAAAATGCTGCCTGAGAAAAAACTTAAGACATTCCTTGACGTTCCTAAATTAAGATACGACCATAAGTAAGCACATTGAAATATGAAACTAAGAATGAACTAACACCTGTTGTCTTAAAATATACGAATCACAATGGCATACATGTATATATATGTGTATATGTAGAAAGTAAAAACTTCATAGCGTTTTCTTCTAGGATAGGCGTTGAAGTCCTATATATTTGTGAAAACACTACTCCTTTTAGATTGTATAAGTACGCAGATATATGTGGAAAGTGACCATGCAAGGCTTGATATAAAAGGAAGTCCTCCCTTGTCACACAATCATGGCATAAAGTAGCGAGACGACTTTTTATCCGCGAATCACGGCTGAAATGAAACCAAAACGAGCCTTTTTCGGAGAAATAGATAAACGGCCATGAAGAGTGAGGCACGCGCGAACGTCTTGCGTACAAACCAGCAAAAATATTGTGGCCGGGCAAAGTCGATGCTACATGGCTTCTTCTTATACAATTCCTTATTTATTTCGGTTGTAAAAATCAAAGATTCTGTAATAGTACGCAAAGACTTGCCTTTGGGAAAATTGACCAGACCGATCCAAATTTTATACCTTAGTGTAGTACACGGAAGTATAGCTCGTAGAGAATTCGTAGAGAATTTTGTAAATTTTCAATTTATTTAACGACTTCTTCAAAATATGGCGTTACATGGGTGATGATATCACGAGTGGTCGTAGCGGACTAATCCACATTCAATAGCATTCATCAAAATATCTCGAAGATATATTAGAAAATGGTTAAGAACCGATCGGTGTAATAAAAAGCGGTTCAATCGTAAGTTCTTCTAGCTGTTACATACGCATTCGTACCAACTCGCCCCGTATCGCAAGAGAAGCAGTATAAAAAGATTGTGGTCCAAGAAGGATGAAACTGCACAAGCGGGGACAAAAGTTTCGATTGACTTCACATAACGTAATGCTATATATTTGTCGGAATCGGAAGGGAATCATGCATCATGGCTGCGCTTGCGATCAAAGGCAGCGATTGGTGTAAACCGTATCGAATTGACGAGTTTTCTCTTGGAAAGCGTCATGTCCCACCACGGCGATAATGCTCCAACTGCACCTTCAATAACTCGGCAACAGATAAGAAAGCTTGGTGAAGACGTTTTCGTTCATCTCGTTATGCTTCTCAGACCATCCGTCAAGCACTTCTTCCGCCCTATAGTATAAAGTGGATCTCAAGAAAAAGTGCAAACGAAATCAAAAAAAATTCTAAAAATTCTACAGTAATGGCATGAAAGTGTTTCCAGGAAAATGGCACAAGACAATCGATCAAATTGAGTTCATTTAGAGCGCAAGAAGAAGATGTTCTTGAATTTTCGCGAAAAAAGAGCCACGAACTTTTCCCTTTACCTATTATATTTATTTATGCATATAAATTTATCTTAGTTATTTGTTTCTCTGTTTATCTACATGACCGTAAACAAGTCCTTTAACCCTATTCAAGATAGAGAATAAAGTCTTGTTATGTTATGTTAGGTATTCAAACAAAGCAGACAAATGAGAAAATAATTCCCTTTTCATACATAATATGTGTATAGATACATATTCTAAAGAACTTCAGGTACGTTTGCATACATAGAAATAACTTTAAAGATTCCATTGGCATCTACAGTTTTTTTTTACTTTAAGCTTTCACTAACTATTCCTGTTACCTGTTTCGTTTTCATCGCATAATGATGAATATAAATAATTCCGACGTCCATATAAATGTCAGTCAAATGTCAGAAGATATATGTGACACGAGAATATTCGCCCCCCCCGTGCCCCCTTCCATCCCAATGGCACAACAAGACACATAGCATTTTTAAATGTCATTCATCAACCACTCAAATGTACACAAGAGCCAAAAAAGTGTATGCATGTAAATGTGTCGTAAACCTGGGGAGTTGAGTGACATCAGAATGTCAATCAAAATAAAATAATTACTAAGGATTAACGCAAGGAATACACTCAGCTATCCCAACTTCTTCGCAGCTAACTATCCAAAAACTTTTACAAACTTTTTTTTTTCACACAGAAAACATATATATAAAAAAAGGCATTAAATAAATAAAAACTTGATGATTGAATTTCTATCCTAAAGAAAATATGGTAAAAATATTTTTGGTGTCTGTTCTTTAAAAAAAACACAAACGTTTGCACCTACTCGAGGCAAGTGTATGAACGAATGAGAACTAAAATGTATACCGACGACGATGATAAGGACATTGAAGAAGTTGATGTTGATGTTGATGTTCATGATGACGATGATGATGATGATGATGATGATGATGATGATGACTGTTAGAGAGAATACGTATAGGAAACAATTCATTCATACTGTATGAGTACTCTACTGTGTGGTCGTCTGGCTGAGGTATTATCTCATCAAATGACTAACGATGCGTTAATTTCCATAATATGTACATATATATATATATATATATATATATATATATACAACTATCCGTAAAGGAGTGAGGGGTTATAAGTAAAAAAGCACAATATGAGTATTTAGTCGACCTAGCGCTCTTTTATGTAAACAATACAACTTGACTTTGACTGCCTTTACCAACGTTGTAAATATGTTTGCGTGTGTGTAAATAAATTGAAAATTGCTGAAGCGAACTTTGTAAGCCAAAAGTCTCAAACTCTCTCAATAATTTCAGAGACTCTGATTTTAGAAAATATGGTAAATTTACATGAATAAATGACAGCATCCCCCTCCTCTCACCTTCACCGCTTCTCTTCTTCCTTTCTTCATGTTTTGTCTTTCCCTTTCTCCTCTGTGAAGTGTCGTGAAATAACAACATTTATCTTTTACTGCATTCTCTCAGTTTAGATTTACAGTAAATTGATTAAATTAGTTTGATGAAGAGTACTATTGTGTGCATGTGTGTTTGGGTTTGTGTACTTGAGTAAATTTCTATGCACTCACTTATGCACATTTGCATATTTATCTAAAATATTGATTTGTAGTACATAAGCAATTTCAATGCAATTTATTGTATCTCCATGCGTTCCTTTGTGTGTTCCATTTTCGTCTTTAAAAAGCAAGAAAAAAATAGAAATATTTCGTATCACGCAATTTAAGCGGTCTTGCCTTTCTAAAAGCTGTGAATCTTAATTATTCGATAGGAAGAGAAACGATGTTTTATTTGATTTTATTACCCATCCTATATATACATGTACCCTCAGTGTAAGTAATACTCAGCATTGAATGCATTAAACGGCTAACTGTAACATTCCTAAACATATCGGGATTACAAGTTTAGAATGTTCTCATACCGTAAACTGTTGTACATTTTAAAATCATAAATAAAGGCTTCGCTATTGTAAGTAAGATTTTCAAGCAGTTGTGATATTTGTCTATAAGTGGAGGTTGAATTTTCTTTATTTTAATTAATTAATACATAGAAAAATGTTAATTAAGTAAAAATTAAGAAATTTGTTTTTTTTTATTTTTTTTATACCCATCACCGAAGTATAAGGTCTGCCTAAATGTTTGCAACGCCCAAAAGGAAGCATCAGAGATTCCACAAAGTATATATACTTTTGATCAGCATCAAATTTTAAATCAATTTAAGCATATCCATCTTTCTGTCTGTCCGCCTGTCCGTCGGTGTAATAAATGTTGGGCACTTCCTCCTGGCCGCAAAAATGAAGCTGTCGACTTCAAATTTGGCAGAAACAGTGGAAGTTCTTGCACGTAGGTTGCTATTGACAACGGGTCAAATCGATTGGAAGACACGCCTACAGCTCCACCTAAACTGAGAACACCTCTTTTTTTCAAAGGGAATGAAAAATTGGTGTTTTGCTTATTACGCATAGACTGTAGCAGGTAAATATACCAAAATTTGAACGCGTATTCTATGGGCGATGCTGTAGCATTCATGCACAAAAATGAAAAAAACTGACCACGCCTATCAAATATTATAATGTATCAAAATTGAATTATTTTTGTAATACCTTTATAACGCGCAGAAACAGGCTTCCTAAACCCTATAAAGTTTACAAATTCTTGGCCAGTTTCAAATCTTAAATACTCGAAAACATGTCCGCCTGTTCGTTTGTCCATAAATATTCTCCCGTTAGCGAAAAATTACGCGACAAAAACATTTATATTGAAAATAAAAGAAATCACCTGCGCCCACTCCATATTATAGAACATGAGAATTTTCTTCTTCCACTTCTTTTGTCTTTTTTTATTGGGATAAACGGTGATGGATATAAAAGTCCCGATCGAATTTAATTTTCTTACTTGTTTTTCTTATGAATTTAATTTACCTACAAGTTACGAGCGAACTAGATCTGATTTCTATCTTTATTCCTTGAATTTTTTTAGGCAGCCATCCAAACTGACGCCGCCTAAGTAGGCGTACTTACTCACATTACCCATGGAACGATCGGCGCAACTATTGAAGAAGGAATAGGCAGAAAGTGGTTGGTCAGACGACCAAACACAATCGAAATTATGCGCCTGAGTGGCCGTGTAGGCAAAGGTTCTTGGCTAGCAACTCAATCGTCGTGGGTTGAAATCTCAAGTGCGGTAGAGTTTTCAATAAAACCCGGTAGCCTTAGATGCTAGTGCTTTAAGACATTAGTCCTCAAATTTAATTCTTTGGTTAAATTAATAACAATAATAATAAAAATTATCAAATAATCACTTATTGTGCAGGTTATATTAAGTCTGCGCGGGTGCTGGTAAATCCCAGAAGAAATTGAGGTAGACCCGCGTTTTGCTGCACCTAACATTTCTGTCCATACTTTTTTACGCCAAAACGCTATATCGCAATCTTCGAAAGGTAGACGCTGTTCTTCGTAAACCAATTATTATGAATTGACCTAAACGTGTTGGTCTGCCCGTCTATGTAAACTTTCTCTTTGTCGTAAAAACTAAGACATTGGTTTCATATTTGGCAGAAGCATTCCAAATTCAGGTGGGTATTCAAAATGCGAAAAACTGAACTGCAAAATCTTCGCAGTTGACCCAATTTCATTTTCTTACTTTCTTTTAGCGATCATTGTTTTATTTCTAATTTGATTTATTTAAAAAAATATAGTGGGTACGCAGGTCGGAATGCATATATTTTAGGACACAAGAAGAACATTGAAAGGGACAGAAGGACAAGCAAAAAAGTTGATGAACAAAAAATCGGATAGAGAATGTACTGACGAATCAGCAGCCGTCTCTTTCTATGAATCTTAAACAAATCTTTATTGTTTTATTCAATTCGCGTTTTACCTAAGCAATACCAATTAACTCTGATCGAAGTAATGCAACGCCATACTTGAAAAAAAAAAAAACTTTCATAAAAATATAATTAAGCTATTATTTCGTATGTCAAGCACCTTTATTGCTCGGAAAACAATGGAGTCTAACTTTGTATTTCAAAGACCGCAACAGCATAGGCATCGTATGCCGGCAGAGACGACTCCAGCAACAACAATCGTATTACCTTCTTTGGATAGAGCAATTGGAGCAAGAATGCTGGTTCGAGTGGTCATAAATGAGTACAGGAGGCTGATGAGCGTACAACGATAACAACTAACATGACAATAGTAATGTTATATACGTATATTAGCAAGTGTTTAACGTTTATTTGTGTAGCGCAAACAATTTAAATGCACCGCACACTGTACTAAATAAACAAAATGACTATCAACACACATTGTAATGTTAAAATACCCAGTCAGTTTATTGAGCTGTGTTAAGGGTTGCTCATATTAAACACATACACAAACACACACACTCGCAAACTTAGGAAGATGCATTCAAATTGTTACAATGGAATACAAATAGTGCACAAACCCAAACAGAGACCGGAAACGACCACATAATCAATTGCCACAGAATGAAATTTCAGGGAATTTGTACAATGTGCGATTATCTAGTTGAGGATTTGAAATAAACAACAACCGCAATAACAACTCGAAAGAGTTTGTATTTGACGTGATTCAAATGATTGCCGGCATTAACCCAACTTTAAGCAATGGTTTCTATGAAATATCTAAAATTAGTATTACGCGAACGATGCCGTAAGATCCGATAAGATCAGCTTCAAGATCGTACCAAATTCAAATTCTCTCTCCTCTATATTCTACGAAATATTCGATTGTTATTCTTTTATAGTAGGAAATAGTAGAGAAGGAAATAACAAATTATATATATTTTCACGTTTTATTTTTCTATTTCATGTTTTTTTATAATAAAAAAAAAAAAAAAAGTAAACAAAATTTGTATTTTCAAACTTTATGGCTTACATTGAAACTAATGCATTTAAGGAATTATTAACTGTTTTTATTATCGCATGCTGCGTTAATTACGAAATAAAACTTTTCCTCATAATTCATTAACTTACACATATACGTTCAACACGTATAAATACAAATTTTGAAAGAAAAAAAATGAAATAACCAACATTCACTTCCTAGAGGTGACTTATGGTGAAATGTTCATACGTTCATACAGACGTACTCGCATTGTCATAAACATACATGAAATTGTAATAAACTATTACAATGTGTGTAAAAGTGGAAGTCGTAGACATTATATTGGGAATAAAACTAAACAAAGTCTCTTAAGTACCTTTCCTCTATTTATGGGAAAAATTGTTATTGCTATTATTGCTTTACTTTTGCGATTACTGTTGCGTTTAGTTTTGTAATATTTATACCGTAGTTTTCTTCTACAAAAACAAAAACAATTAAACATGAAATATAATAACGAAACGAATAAATGTTAAAAAAAGAAAAACAGTCATAAGAATTTATTATGAAATTCATATAAACTTTGCCATATGGTCTCTTTGGGCGTATGAGTGACATTACTTTAATTAGATACAGATATGATTAAAATTATTACTAAATAAAATAAAGGCAACTATATAGAGAGAGAGAAAGGGAGAGAGAGAGAGAGAGAGAAAGAGAAAGAGAGGGAGAGAGAGAGAGAGCGAGTGAGAATGTGAAAAAGGGAGGAGGACAGGAATATGGGAAAAAAATAAATATTTAATAAACGAAATTAAATAAAATAAACTTAAAAAATAATAAACCAGTAAATAAATTTTTAAATTAAGAAACTTGCAACATTTGACCTAACTGACACAATTAATTTGTATCGTGATTGCATTAAATAATGTTTAAAATAGCAAAAAATTCAAATAAATTCCATTAAGTTATTCACTACACTAACATTATTAAAAATAAAAAAAATATCAACAAAAAAAAAAATATATATATACATATATATGCAAACAAATAATAATAATAACTTGTGTAATAAAGTTATATAATAAAACTATATTTTAACAAAGTTAATTACTTTAGATTTCAGAGATTATTATTATGATAGTAACGAAAGTAGCCTGCTATTCAACCTAATTCAACCTTGATAAAGACAATTTCCAATGTTGTAGGCGCTGAAGGGCGACATTTAAAGTCGCGCAACAATTCGCCTTATCCAAGCCTCTAGCAAACCTCTTTAAAAAATATCACAAGTAAGAGTTTGTTGCCATGCAAAGACCTTGTTTTCATGAGAACCCTTACATCGAGAGATGGATTCTCAAGAGTAGACCTAAGTAACCCAAAAATTTTTTGTACTTCATTTCTTTCCTCACAAATGGTCCAATCTCATTCAAATACTTCACATTTGTTTAAAATTACTATTTTTCTCGATTCCCGTCAAGAGATATATTAAAAACGGAAAAACTTTGCACGTAACGTTTTTTTCAAAAATGAAGCTTTTTCTGGAGACTGGGCGTATAAGCAGTCGGATTCAAGTGCTCATCAAAAACATTCATTCTTAGGCCAAACATTTGCCAAATTTCGACCTACCATCTAAACGTAATTATATGCGCAGGAATCAAGGGGACATACGGACAGACATGCTAAAATCGATTCAGAAAATGACACCGAACAAATTAGTATTTGAAAGTGTGCGTGTGTTACGTCCTATTCGAAGTTGCACACATATCGACGAATGAATAGTCAAGTAAAAAACTTTTGCAGTTTTTTTGACAAAATTCAGACGCATTTTTCTTATGTCTGGAGTGAACTTTATTAAAATATGTGCCTTTTCGACCGGCAACCTTTGCTAGTATGAAAATGAAATCCATCCACAAGCGTTAAGTGCAACTCTGTCCATTTTGAATGATGATGAAATTTTTATCATAGTCAGTGTGTACAGCGCTTCGTTCTACCAGTACATCTTTCTTCGATAATTCATCTGATATCCAGCCTTTTCTATCAAACACTATTCAGCCGGTGAAAAACTGCTGTTTCGTCCAAGTTTAGTTCCGCATCGATGTCACAAGATGAGATATTGCTCAACGTTGAAAAATTTCACCGACCTTATCAAAAATAAATCGAATAGAGTGCGACGTTTTTTTCACATAATACGATTTCGCATTAAATTTATTAGTCCGTATAGTCCGAATCTCGGAAATCTACTGCTTAGAGCATTGCGTATATTTGACAAACTTAATGTTTAATGTGCAGCAGCTATAATTATAGCTAATAGTCGTGAAAAGAGCTTCACAATGGCAAGCAGCATTTTTTAAAATTATCTCTTAGCAGATCTATTGATTCTTTTCAACGTTTCAAATTAACGCAAACTACTTTTTCCGGGGGAAAAAAAGAAAGATTAACTCGCTCTCGTTCGCTTACTTAGTCAGTTTGAATTTCTTCTTAAGTGGCAATTTCTGCTACTCTCTGCCAAGAAATCAATATAAAATGGTAATAAAATATACGATGAAAGTTACGACTAAACGTGCTTCCACCAGGTACAAACAAGACTTTCAGCTAACTTACCATGAGACGGAAAAAATAAAAAAAAAAAAAAAAAAACAAATAAATAAATAAAACAAGAATTTTATACGAACGTAAGATGTAAGCGAAAAGGCAAAAAGGGAGAAAGGAAGAAGCGCAGTAACTAAACGAACAAGCGAGGAATATAATGTCGGAAAGTCATAAAAATTTTGTTACGTTAAATCTGTCCTTAACTGTGATAGTAATGATGATGATAATGATAGCGTTGGTGGCGCTGAATAAAAGTTTGCGTCGTGTACGATGAGGAGGACCCGAAAGTAAAGTGGCAAAGAGAAACTGTTTGCAAACCACACACACACACACACACACACGCGTACACACATATATAAATACATACATGCATACATACATGCATGCATACACACATACAGACATATATACCTACATACATACATATACACACAGAGAGCATTTAATGTGAATTGCTTGCTGTCTGCTTTACTAACGATTTCCGTTCGAATTGAAATTATTTGGACATGCTTGTATGTGAAATAATAATGGTTATAAGGATGTTTGCGGAAAATTGTTCAGTCCCTCTCAAAATTCTAATTCTTTTTGTATGCAACAGGAAACTCTTGAAATGATTTGCTTTAAATTCGTTCAATCTGTTACTTTTCACAATTAATTTCTTAGTAATATTAATAAAGAAACCTGACATGAAAACCTCGTTAAAATAATTTTGTTTCATTTTTAATTAGTAACGCAAGCTTGAGCACAATTTTTTTTTTTTCTTTCACTCATTTTCATTTCTATCTCGCTTCTCATGTATTCTCCATATTCTAATATTTTTCATTAAAACGTTATCTAACTTCTTTTTTTTTTTTTTTTTTGCTTACTTTACACTAATATACTCTATACGCATACATGTGTACATGTATAGTTTATCTCTTCCCGGAACAAAAATATATAATATTTGCTTTTTAGGTCACATACATAGTTGAATTGAAGAGTATATGACATATAATATATTCCATCTTCTATATAACATACAAACACACATACATATTTCATAGATTTTTTAGAACAAATTTGGTATTTTGTGTTTTTTTTTTTTTTTTTTTTTAACGAAGCAAAACATACATCGTTATTAAAATTTATATTGTAATCGCATACAGCAGATGTGCATAAACACCAATGAAGCTAATATTTATTTTCATATCCAAATTAATAGAATTGAAGCGTTCTTGATATGCTTTGAATTATATCTAAAATGTATTTGAAATTTAAAGGATTGTGATTTTCTTAAAAAAAAAAGCATTAACTTAACAAAACTACTCCTCTGCTACCACTTAATGGAAGAACGCTAACGAGAGACAAGAGTATCGCAATGCTTTCTATATGTTTCTCGTGAGACTTTGTAAACTAAGAATTTATCACTACTACATGGACTTCACAATGAAACGAAATTTATAAAGCGATATATACCGACTATTTGGATACACACCTACATTTGTGTGTTCTTATTGTTTTCTAACAACTAAATGCTAAACGTAAGAAAGGTATTTTCTTAAAAGACATTTGACAGCGCCTCGTAAACGCGGTCCCCTACTATTCATCCACCTAACATCTTGTAATATGGTATATAATGCAATATATTGATATACAGCCATGCACACATAAATACCACAAATTTAAAACGAAAGCTTAATAAATAATTTTATCACCTAAAAGAACTTAATTAAAAGAACTGTCTCTTTGTTTTTGTCGAGAATTTGCCTCAGTTCTACATACCTCTAGAAATGATGCCAAATTCTTACTTTACTAATAAAAGCAATTCCGCTAATAGTAAATGTTAAAATAAAAGAGAAACTAATGGAAAAGACAAAATCTATTGAAGATTAAAAGAAAAATAGAATTGTATTAAGAAGAATTGTTTGCAAAAAAATTTTTATATTAGAAATATGTTTAGAGCTACCCCACAAGTTCAAAATCGCGACAGTCAGATCGGTACATACAGTGCGTGTAGACCATATTTTAGTTACAATTGATGGGTGGTAGCGGCCAAGACGAGTGCTCGGTCAAGTCATCACATTTACCGATCAGACAGCCCACGTTGCGGCTACTTCCTACCTCTCTTTCCCTAGTTCTTTCTAACGATCGCTAGGTTGCCTGAGTGATCGGTTACATAAAAAAAATGTGGGATGATTTACTTATGTTCTGCCATCATCAAGTCATAACACTTACCGATGAAACCTTTCACGTTGCGGCTACTTCCTATCTCTCTTTTCCGTCTTCTTTCAAATGATCGCTATGTTATAAAGCATAGGAAACATCGTATGAGTGATCGGTTATATCGGTTATATACAAAAAAATTCAGTGGA
>CCAG010023588.1:0-37275 GCA_001077435.1 Glossina morsitans morsitans
TTTTTTTTTTTTTTTTTTTTTTTTTTTTTTTTTTTTTTTTTTTTTTTTTTAACATTAATTGCAACGTTTCAGATGAATCACACTGAGGACACCAAGGGCTATATTATGGTAACTGATTGCCGGTTTTGTTCGCCCGACTTGGTAAACGATGACAGCTTATCCGAGGGTGAAGTTCAAATATTCGATATGACCGGTTTCAGTTTGAAGCATGCGGCACGTTTTTCAATGTCTTCATTACGTATTTATATGAAATTTTTACATCAAGCCTTCCCGGTGCGCATTAAATGCATACATATGATCAATTGTCCGCCATATTTAGACAGATTGATAAGCGTAGTGCGTCCATTCATTAGTAAGGAAGTATTTAAATTGGTAATAAAAATAAAATCTTATCGCATTTGCTATCCATTAATGCAATCAATTTAGATTTACTTCCATACGGCTAGCATTGACACCCTATATGAGCACGTACCACGCGAGCTGTTACCCGATGAATATGGCGGTTCTGCCGGTAAACTAAGTGATTTAAAGGCACAATTTATGCAAGTGATGTCCGATAAGAGGTAATAATACTTTCTATTCGTTATATCATTTGTCATTCAAAATAATTCGTTATATTTTATTACTTCCCAGGGACTATCTTATGGACCCTAATTATTGGAAAGTTGAGAGTTCTTAGTATTCGTTATCGTATCTAGCACATATAGCCCTTCTTCCCTCCTCGATGTTATTGAATTCAACTTTTACTATAACTGTTATCCAATGTACTTACAAAATATATTTTAATTGTAACTATATGTAGGTGTATGTTTCAAGTGAAAAGTTTTATCAAGGTTTTAATGCAACCAATACACACAAAGGCATCAGGTATTAAAAAGTGTTAAATAAACTAAGTTGGCATTTCATTGAAGAACAAAGAAAAAATATAACAAAATTTTTTATTCGCGGTTTTCGTTTCCGCTCTTTGACATTTTTAATGACCTTCATTTTACCAACTGTCCTTTGAAATCACAATTTTTAATAGATTATGTCAATAAAGGTTCATCCACATGTATCTTGAATTATGTGCTGACTGACACGCTGCCTTTATAACATGTGCTACCGGGGCACGGTCACAAGATCGCTCGTACTAATGAAAGATGAATTTAATTATCTGCAACCAAAACAGTGTATTCGCATACCCCCGGACGCCTATGCTATAAGGATGGCCATACGGATGTCCTGCCAACATATTTCGATCACAAAAAATTGATAATCCTTAATGTGTGCTCCTCGTAGTCAGTCGTGTTGTTTTAGTTGAGCTTAACTAAATGATTCAAAAAAACTCTTAGATCATTATTTATTAACGATATTAGTTGAAATTAATTCGTGCTCCACGCTGGACTCGACTTGTATACCGACAAGTTAAATATACGAATTAAATATATTATATAAATAAAATACTCGCTAGAAATATCCCTGAAATATGTGAAAACTTGATCAAAAAAAGTTTTGTCTGCCTGTACACAACAGTTTGTCACAGGTGTAGCTGTTATCTTTAAATTTATATTTTAATTATTATTATTATTTTCTTTTACAAAATGTTTTAAGGGAAAAGCTACAATGAAAGCTTAAAAAAAATTCTTTTTTTTTTTTGACAGTTAGTTTGGTAGAGAAGGAAAGATGAGTGAATAATAATAATCGAGGAAGTTGAGGAGTCAACGCAATGAAGCCATGCTGGTTTATTAGGCCGCAAATGGTTAACGCAATGAAAAGACACCCTCTCCTACTAATTTGATAAATAAATATAGTAAAATCTAAGTAAATGTAAACAACAAACGTATAATTTGAAAAGAAACAGTAGAGAAGGCGACAAAAATGTAAACAATCAATATATGAAACTTAGTGTAAGAAATAGATAAGTTTTTTGATTGAGTAGAAAACAAAGGTTAAACGAAATAGATTTAAGAATAAGAGAATATGTAGGTGGACTTTACGGACTGAGCTAAATTAAGAAAAGGATTGCTTAGACGTAAGAATGCACAAGCGTAACGTTGAAGCAGTTTTTGCAACGACCTTTTAACGAATGCACTTCAGGAAGCCGTAAAGATGGCGGTCGTGCATTTCAGACAAGTAATCGCTTAGCTTAAAGCCAGCTTTACCTTTTGTATTCAGCCGTTTGGTGAAATCTCAATTTTTTATTTTCTAAATTTGCCCTCCAGCTAAACGCAAAGAAATAAGTATTTCCACGTCAAGAATGCATTTAAACGCTCACTGTTTATTTTCCATCTTCTTGATTCGTTTTATTTTTCCATCTTTTCTTCATTTGATTTTATTTGTTGGCTGATATATAAGAGCTCTCGCCACGTAAAAAATTGGCCGAGTTGGCTGATATACCTGGCAATTTCCGTATGCACTTATTCATTGTTTTCAACGCATTCAACTTTAATTTCCAAACCTGATTATAGAGCGCAACTGCATTGTGTGTCGTTCTCGTGAGTTCCCTTATATATAAAGTGCCTTTCGGCTCGTGACTTAGATGATGCGAACTTGAATAAAAAACAAAAAAAAATTTATTCTGCATATTTTTGTAGAGGTTTCTTAAAAATTTTTGATTGTCGTGTGACTGACGAAACCATTCGAATAAAAATAATAAATCAATTGACTTAGTACTTTTCTAAGAAAAGCTCTTTCGAAGCTATTGTATTATAAAAAATTCATATAAGGGGCGAAAATGAAAACTGCAATAGTCGTTTGGAGCGACGTTTTGAAAATTGTTATTCGAAGAAAATCGCGTTTAAAGTTTTGAGATATGTCGTGAAAATGTTGTTTTATTACATTAAACTTTGTATAATTTTTCCCATTGGCCATCTATCCTAGAACGATAAAACTAAGCTTTCACGTTCAACCATTCATCCTCATTCTCTCTCTCTGCTAGACGGATCGCTTTCGATGCATATGTGAACGGCACAATCGCGTGTCTTACACTTTATATGTTGCGAAATGAGAGAGGAAATGTACAAATCTGCAGACGAATCCATAATTAACATAAAAGATTTGCACCAACGTTTTTAATTTGAAGAAACGGCGACTGCTTTCGAATCGTTCTCAGCATCACATCTATTCTATGCTTGGAAACGCGGTCAAATGAAAATATGCACTTTCTAAAGACAACTGTTAATGCCTTAGAGAGAACGAGAGAGACAGAGACAAATCAATTGATAAGGGGCCCCAAGACAATAAATTATCGAGTTATAAAGTCTCAAATGGTAAACACAATGCGAACCATCACTGCCCTATTGTTTTATACAAACAAAAAAACGGAAGCCGGTGGTAATTACGTAGCTAAATGTTACCTCTCGCATTCATTTCAAACAGTTTTCGCTAAAAAACGAAAGGAAGTGCTTTAGAACGAAAAGCAAGGAAATCAATGCAAATGTCTCGGAACAAATATATAAAAAACGACGATAAACAAAATTAATGTAATAACAAATTAAATTTTTGATCGATTATTGACGTAAACATTGGCGATTGACATAGGTTTACGTTAAGTAGCATAGAGCAACACCTCACTGATGCTCTTAAATAAAGCAAAAAAATTGCTTAAAGAGGCTAACACAATGGGGCGATATTCCTATTTTCGACTTAGGATCTGAACTTTGCCGACTTCTTACAAAACTCTATGGGATTTGGCAAATCATACGGTTTTGCATATATACAGACAAATAAAACAAAAATCAAATCAAGTATCGGGAGGAATGATGAGGGAAACTAATGCATCAATGATAAAATTGTAATCGTTGCTGTTTAGAAACGAGAAGCCCCGATATCTTCAGCTATAAAAATAAAATTTGCATATCACAGATTTTTGACAATAGCATAGAGAAATTACTTATAGAGCAACCTTCATAGAACTTTACTTATCACATGACACACTTATCTTTATAATTGTAAAAGAGAGATCCAGACTTACGAAGACAACGAAGACAACGGTGATGTATTCGCTATCAATTGTACTAATGCGTTGGACAGGGCTACGCATGTGACTGGTAAATTTTCCCATCTGAAAGTGACAGACTTTGCACACTATCGCCATGCGTCAAATTTTTAAGAAATCACAATTCATTCCAATGCATTTAAATAAATTTCATGAGGTTGATCGCCGCGAACGTGTTAAACCAACAAAAAGAAAATGTATATATGAAAAGCTTACATCAGCTTTCCCACTGCAAATATATGTTTATAAATTTTGTATAAGCAAATTTTCTCAGTGTACACTTATTAGAAAAGTGTGTCAACTTTTTATGACAACTCAGAAACAGACAAAACAAACAATACATGAGTGTAATGTCAAATTGATTTTTTACCAGTAGGAGTTTTCCTCAGCTGGAAACTTTATTAATTTTATTTATATTTGCTGATCAACAGATATTATGGCTTGCTTAATGAGAACGTTGAAATTAGTAGAAAACCTTAGCAAAGGTAACCAATTATTAATACGTCAGTCAACAAGAACAAGTAAGTTTTTCTTTACATTTTATAATACAAGTTGATTATTTACGTAACTAATCACGCACGTTATCAAGTGGCTGGATGGAATAAGGACTACAAACCTGGAGTATTTCCTAAAACAGACGAGGAGCGAGCAATAGCTGCTAAGAAATATAATTTATTACCTGAAGAATATAAACCTTACGCCGACAACGGTTTGGGATACGGCGATTATCCCGAATTGCCAGGCGGTTTAGGTGTAGAGGCTCGTGATCCCTACTACCCGTATGATTATCCGGAACTGAAGCGTAATTTTGGTGAAACGGTAGATATTCGAAACCCGAAGATTGCAAAAATTCCAAAATATTAAAATTTTCGTTTTGTACGGTTAGATTCATGCTGACTATGACCTTTACAGCGAGGATCGCTGGTCTCAACCATCTCAACCACGTTACTCTAACAGTGCTTATTGGCTTTCCTTTTTGGGTGTTATGGCGGGTTGCTTTATTCTATTTTACTGGCTAGAGGATTACAAGATGTATCGACCAGTCGCAGCTAAACAATATCCTGGCGAAGGTCGCGTTCATTATACATTTGAAAAGGAATAAATTTATAAGTTTTCTTTGGTAAAGAAATATAAACCGACAAATGTAAAGTGATGTCGTTAGAGAATAAAAAATTAAAACAATTGTCACAAATGCCAATAGGATTAAATGAAATCACGAGGAACAGAATTCCTAAATCACTTTTCAATAAGCCACATAAACTCGGAGACAACAACAGCCAGGCTGAGCATTAAACATCCTACCTCGGTTCGTCTAATGTGATTCATTATTAATTTCGCGATACAGTATCGAAAATCATATCTTGCGTCCACCAAACGACGTAGTTTTTATGGCGGTACTTATATGAAAAAGTTTGAACTGACGTGACCCAAATTTCGTACAATTAATTTTGTCAAAGATCTTCAAGATTTTTCACCACTTTCCGGCATAGATTGCTGAAAATTGGACCTTGTTTCTAAATATGGACTAGCTTTTAATATTTATGTGATCCTTTATGTGAGGTGGATTACAAAAAATGGACCAACGTGGTACACTTCGATGCAGTTAAATTTTATGTCTGATTACTATTCTGAACCAATTCTTATTACAAAATTTTCCAATTATTTGCCTCCGCCACGTAAAGACTTACCACTGTTCCAATTCTTTTTAAATACGAAAGGATTTGAAAAGTTGAGTCAGTCGATTCGAATTTTTCGTGTGCATTTACTATGCCGAAATATCAACATTCAGTGACTTTTGCAGTGAAATTATGTGCTTTGCACTTTTTTTCATTTAATGGCATGCAAAATAAAGCGTTATATGGAAAGTGTCGGCAAACTTACCCAACTCAATCCGTTTCTAGCAGCGTTCGTTTTTGGTTCAAGACACTTCTGTGTTCCGAATATCGTGAGAAACTCTCAAATATTGCAACTGACGGATTAATTACAAAAACTTGGACAGAAAATTATTCTGAATCGATCGGTATAATGAAAGTTGGGCCCATTTTAAAGTTCTTCTTGGTGTTACATACGTGCGTACAATCTTAATATACCCTATATCACAAGTGGTGTAGAATGGAAAAATTAGTCTATTAATGTCATTTGCATAAACTATGTTTATATGAATAGATTTATACTGCAGGTTCAGTATCTTTACAGCGTTCGAAAAAATTCCAACTATATTTACCATCAACTCGCCCAAAATGATATCTACATAAATTTTTGAAGATGTTGAGGTAAAACGTAAATAAATTTGGGTCTACGCGAGAAAATCCAAACGATTTCGTAACCTTTCTATCTAATACTAATCGATTTTTAAATGAAACTAGATATGAGGAATAAATTAGGTCTGCTTGGCCTTACGTATATCCTGGCAATAGGTTTTATAAACTTTATGGACTAGTTATGTAATAAAAGTTTTCAAAAATTCTGTTTTTCTGATCGCTGACCCATTTATCAATTTTGTAATCGTTTCATGAACGTTACTGGAACGTTCCTAAATAACTTAAGCGTGTGATTCAACGAAAAACATTAAAAACAAGTGAGAACATTATAGTCGGGCGAGATCGACCATTAAATACATCACATTGTCTTATTTTTGTATGAAATTACTCCTATTGGTCAACTTGCATTACCTCGTGTTATAACTTAGACTTTTCTGCTCGACAAAGGATCAATTTTCGTCAAAATCCCCATTAGGGTAGATTCCAAACAATAGGCCGAGATAGTCCTAATTTGGAACAATTACTTTCTTATGTTATGTTATTATGTTAAAATTTTCATCATGAAGCATTGAAAATTATACTTTTTGTCGCGTGAACTTCAGTTTTCTTTATATGAGAGGGGTTTCAAAAGTTGCTCCAGCCCGCCTAAAGTTTTCATACCAATTTGGAATGCTGAAATACTACCACTTAGCCACTTTTGCCGATAAATTTTGAAAATTACAGTTTATTTCCATATATAAAGACTTTTCAGAATAGGGCGTTATATGGGGAGTGGTTGGAAAAATGGACCGATCCGACTCTTTTTCAATCTATTGTTAGCCATCAGACATGAGTAAATCAATTCAGAAAGTGATCCTGAATCCCATGGATCCATCTCAAGTCCTTCTTGATGTTGCATGAATTTATTAATCCCTTATCGCAAGTTGTGTAAGGTATGGAAATAAATGAAGATGATGATGTTAAGAGATAAATAAAGATAATACGTACAGATGGAGGAGTGATAGTTTTAATTGGCATTCCATAATAATCGCTATGGTTTCTTTATGTTCACAGACGTATTTGGATTGATTTTGGCCCGATGCCAAACAGCGTTACCGGTTCACATTAACGGTTTAAGGAAAGAAACCACTTTAAATTTTTCATACGATTATGTTAATAATGAATTTTCCTACAGAATCATAAACTTGTTCCCAATTTTCTTCGTCGTTCCGCAAGAAAAAATAAAATGTTCGAGATAAGGTAGTATGGTAGAATATTTATCCGTGTAAGAGCAGTTTTGTGATCCTGAGATAGTCAAGTGATAGTAAAAATTAATAAAAATACTATGGTAAGCTATGATCCACCATTGGATACCCTACGCGACTTTGCTTAATATAGTTATTCATACAACGATGCTGCAATATAAGGCGTTATATGGGAAGTCGTATAAAAAGCGACCCAATCCAAAACATTTCCAATGTCACTTACCAAATTTTAGAAAAATATCCCAAAAATTGCTACCTGTAGACAGACGCACCGACAAGCTTAGACGGCATCATTTTCTGAATCGATCTCAAGTCCTTCCTCGGTTTTGACCACACATTCGCACAAACTTAGCGTACCCTTGTACCACAGACGGCGAAGAATATAAAATTTATTATTATAATATTTTTACTTTTTTTTAGACTATTGAACTGAATTCCTATACTAAACGAAAAAAAATTGAGCACCAGCAACACATGCTGTCGCCTGTTTTAAAAAAAAAATTAGATAATGAGTGATTGAGTAATAAAATAATATATTAAATTGATATTATGTTCTGTCGATGATTTTACGATGTTATAATGTTCATAATATTTAATGTTATAATGTTTAATATTTGCACGAGTAAAGAGAAACTTTAGTTAAATTTTTGTTGATGTTTTCATTCGCACGCTCGCCAAACCCGCAAAGATTGTGGTTTAAATTCCCGTTGCTGAAGCTTTAATTATTTCTTTGAAAAGCTGTTCAACGATAAGAACGACTTGAAATAAAGTCATTAACTTTCAGATTTAAAGATGCAAACATTGAATGGAATTTTTTTATTTTTTTTTTTTATTCATGTAAAAAGCTTGTTCGCTCGAGCCTTTTCTCATTACTCTTTTGATTCGCCTGCAATTAGCAATAAATTAGGGAGACCTTTATTTTTTCTCAATTGCGAGCTCATAGTGTCGGCCTTGCTTTAGTTTTTCCCGTACACGGCCAGATTGAACGAAAATTCATTAATCCATTCTTGGTGAGAGAGAAAAAATAAATTCAAAAGTCAATTATTTTTTTATCCCTCTATCATATAAAAACACAGTTCCAAACGTCTAGTTTCATAAGTTACATTAAATTTGTTTTTTTATTTTTCATATAAAAAGCAACTGTTTTTAATGAGAACGCAGATAAATGTTTTCTAAGGGCAGTTAAAGCGTATGAAGGAAAGCATTATTGATAATTAAGTTTTCAGCTTAAGATTAAAAAGTTTTAGGCTTAGCAAATACATATTAATTGATTTAAATGTACATACAATGTTTTTTTTTTTCAATTTTTTCAATATTTTACTCATAAAAATAAATACGTCCATTTATTTATACACTTTACTATTTTTAAACAATTTCTTGAGATTTATTTCTCTTCTTTTTTTTCGTTTTTTCTTAAGTCAATTTTTCTGTAATTTTCACGATTTTTTCTATTTATTATTTAAATTAATTTTTAAGATAAAATTAAACTTTTTTTCGTTTTTGCAAATAAATTTTCGTTTATATATTGCATTAGCAGATGTATGTATATATATGTTCTAAATTTGATTTATTTATAATTATTAAATTTTCTTATTACGAAGGTACCATCATTTTTCAAAAATTGAAATAAATATTCGCGTATTCTTAAATTTATTACATGGATTTTTAAACAATAATTGATGTATATATGTCTATAAACTTCTCTTCTTTTTTTTACCCTTTATTCTTTTAAATTATTTTTGTTTGCTTTAACATATTTTGACAGTCTCCTGTGTTTATTTTTATTTTTATGTATGTGTGCATATATATGATCGCTTTTTCCGCTACGGCGGCATAGCGCACAATTTTCGCCACTATGTTGTTTTCTTCCTTGCACCTGTTCACATGCACTATGTGTCGTTTTAGGACATTCCCAATCAGTTCAGTTTGCTTTCATTTTAAATAATATATAATTCAATATCAATTCAATTTAATAATTTTGTTTTTGGATAATTTTTAATTTTTAACCATCCCGTAATGAGCAAGCAAAATAAAAAGCAAGTGAATCGAATCGATGCAATTGCCTGCAACAACACTTATATGATCAATGTACACCGGTTTAAAAAGGAAGAACATAAGTGACGAAAAGTGTGAGCCACGTCGCACTGGGCGAAAACATATATATATATAGATATATATATATATATATTTATAAAATTCATTTAATTATTTTTCTTTCATAAAACTTTTATATATATATATATTCAAACATTACTTATTATTTATTGTTTTCTATAGGGTAATTATACAATAATTATACAGTAGTTCTTTTCGTCGTTTTTGTTGTATTCACTTGGATATACATACAAGATGATTCGTAATGCTTCTTGTTTCATTCATGATTGTATTATTTTCGTCCGTCATATGTGTGTTGTATATGATGTATAAGTATTAAGTATAAGTATAATAAAATTAATTAAATTGTGTGTGTGTATGTGTGTGTGTGTGTGTGTGTGTAGAATTCAACTCAAACAAACCCTTGAGCGGCAAACTTATTTTTAGCAATCTTATAACGGTTTGAATTTAATGTTTACTTAAGAAACAAGAACTTAATAAGGCTGTTTCTTGGTCTTTTTCTAATTTTATTCATTTTCTTTTTTTTTCTTAATTCTTTCAATGATCGTATAAACTGTTGCATTGTTAAGCATTTCTGCGTACTTACGAAGTTAAAGGAGACATGCCCATTTGACGTGGATCTGTGGGTTGTACAGCAGCCAATTCTAAATTTTTTATTAATAATTGTAACCAATGTTTAGTAGACTTATCATCTTGTAGGCACACTGAAAACGTTGCATCACGCAATTGATCCGGAAGACATTGTCTTAAAGCTTCACGAGCTCTATCAAAGAAAATATGCAAATAAATCGTTTTACGTCGTTAAATAAAGATTTGAATTTATTTAAGTTAAAAAGTGTACCTTGGATTGTCTGATAATCGTAAATAACAACGTACCACATGCTTAAGCAGACGTGCTGAAGGTTCTTTAGCTAATTGTATCACCATTTTACCCTATAAAACAATAAAGATATATTTAGTATATAATTTTTATATAACGGTACAAAAAATTTTCTCTTTTTTTTAATTCATAATGATTTTTAGAATCACGATCTACCATTTAGTTAAAAGACTTCTCTAACAACTTATTACAAATTCTCCAAATCTTTTATTATTACACAAGACGATTTCCATAGAAAAAGCATTCCCCATGCAACAGCAATTTTGGTTTAACCTCAAAATCTTGGTTAACTACAAATAAAATGTCACTGTTCGATCATGCTAAATATAAGATATAGTTAAGCCTATACAAATCGATACAATTCCTGGCAGAACCAAGTCGCGACTTGATAGCCGGCTGGTTTTGAAACATATTGAACGAATCCACTAGGTTCCGCAATCGACAAGTGAATAAGAGTTATTGAAAACGACAATCAGGAATACCAATAATCAAAACATCGTATATATAGTTTAGTACGATAGCCTTGGAATATGCAATCAAGATATATGGAGGAATGCGCGAATTTTTGGTAATTAACGTCAAATCTTATTATAATGAATGTAGGATTTTTGAAACGATGTTAAAAACAGACTGTCCAAATTTTTCTAATCGCATTGTCGTCTTTACAAAATAAATCGTCGCTCTTCAAAGTTGTGAAATAGATTTGAAAGATCACCGGGTTTACTTTGCCTTCATGATTCTAGATTGCGAGCATATTAAGGACAATTAATGATCAGCCCTAAAAGCGGTCAAATTCGACAAACCATGAATTAACGGAACAATATGCTCGACCCCCTCTAGAGCTAGTACGACTTCTATTAAATCTTTCCTCTTTACTAGTGAATTAAAAATAAAGTAAAAAATATTCTTGCATGATGGATAAAATTCTGCATAATGGAAGGCGAACTTCTCACCCTATATATCACTATATATTTATATATGTATATATTATATAACTTATGCGCACTTACCAGTATAATAGCTACATGCGAAAATCTTTCATATGTCTGGCAAATATGCGAAAGGCCACTTTCATCCAATAGAATTTTTTGCAATATAAATGTGGCAACCGTTTTACTTAATTCCGAACCAAATTCCATAATGCGTAAGCACAGGGGAATGATTTCAGTAGTTAATAGGAAAGTTATCACTTCCTGTTCATCAGTCTGTAATGATTGAAATATTGGAATGTTATTTAAATGAAAATATTTCTCTCCACACTACAAACCTTAACGAGCGCTCCGATCACACCCAGACTCGTTAACCTCAGATATTCAAAAGGTCGTGTTTTTGAGGTGGTTTGTAAAAATGGATACAGAAACAATGGAATTTGTGCCTGCAAAAATACGGTACGAGTATCGGGATGAGAGGCGACACATTGTAGTAATGCCAAAGCGTTACAGACACGATTCGATTGATGAGCAGTTAATGTGGCAGGATTAATTGATGGATAAATATTAATGATCTCTTGTAATAGGGCAGCTATTGTACCGAAACTATGCCACAACATCGGTGCAAGATCTGTAACAGTTTCCCGTTTTTTGCTCAATTCTAGCAAAGCAGCTTCGCGGGTCTCGGGATGAGCCAACTCGTTGATCCATTGGAAAACCTAAAAATAAAATAATTATTTCACACAGTCGACATAACATTTATAGAGCAATGTAAGAGAAAATCAATAAGGCAATACAATAAAAGTAAAGACGAATACGTCATCACCTTAAAAATGGGTCACATTGTTAATTACTGCTGTGATAATTGAAAAGCAAATCTAGCATTCTTTGCTTATAATGTTTCACTCTGTTATTATTTATTCTTTTAAGCTCTATTTATATGATACATAATTATTCTTTCTGTTTCCCCGTCTCTCAACGAACAATTTCCAACAACAATTTCCAACAATTCGATTCTTTTATTGACATGTACAGCAAGTCTCGTAATCTTCCTCGCGGCCCATGTCGTAAATAGCCTTTTCTTTCAGCATGACGCTGTAGCAGGCGCCTTCCCTCGATAACGCCATTGGCCAAAATCGCGAAACAAGCAATCAGTTTTATAGAATATCATTTCATGCAACATAATGCTTATTAACGGATGCGTCAGCGCAAAGAAATTTTGCTTTGAGATTAATGAGAATTCGGCCCGTTTTTTAAGCCTCGTTGCCTTGAACCTCGTTACAGAATCATAAATACGATTCATTATCAAAATCCTCGTTGACGATATTCAAGATTTTCCGTACATTTTTAATCTCTGACCTATTAGCTCTCCAAAGAATTGCAAAACAAATTCCAAATTCTTCATACGACTAGCAATTGTTCACTAATCGCACTCAATCTAACTATCGTAAATTGAATTTGTACCAAAAACTCTATAGTTTGAGTTAATAAACCCAAACTTTACAAAAAATAATGCTGTTTGTTAATTTTTTTCATCTACTTTCATTATAAAATACCAAACATTATACCTTATTTCCATCTAAAGGCGTTCATAGAATTCCCATAAAATGTTTTGAGCAGAAATCAGATAAATGTAATAAAGCGAATCACAGTACACACTAAAGTATTAATGCACTAGGAATTATAAATTAAGCGATTGCCGTTATGACCTCCTGATCCAACACGGAAACAATTTCTTTTTTGGACCATCTCACAAAATCTGGCATTTGTGAATTGATCACGTATAACCTAAAATTTTGCACCCAACTGTCGATACAAAATTGGGATAAAACCGACATACTTGAGCCAAGGTTTGTAGAAAAAAAAAAAGGCAAAATCAAGCATGTTAGCATGCTTTAGATAAATTACAAGACTTACATTCTAAAAATTCAAAAAATTTATTATCACCTTATATATAAATTAGTACTTTTCTTTTTCGATTTCTTTTAAAATTAGTTTTGATCTTTGCAGAAGTAATAAAAGGGCTTATTTACACACACTACAAACTCGAAAAATATTCTGAATAATAACTACTCTTATATGATGCCGCAAAGCACTGATATCTTTGTACTTTTCGTCCGGAATAATGATCGTCGAAATAAATGTAGCCCCAACAAAAAAAAATTGGGTATCTAAATGCAAAAGCAATCAATGTAGGATAAATGTTTGGGACTGTAAGACAAGTACTATATGATTATAATCATGCTAGCATCAAATGGATAGATTTGATACCAATACCTAGTAATATGAAAGTTTTTTGCTTAATATGGGCGCGTTTGCGGGATTACCAATTTCATTTTTAAAATCTGTTCTGCGACTAAGTCATCACTTTATACCTTAAATCTTGAGGTTGTGCAAGTTTTAGTAAAAGGCAGGAGGCATGGGCGGCAGAGGTGTGCATATTTCTATATGTCATGCATCGAATGGCGAACTTATTATATACTTTTCTAGCTGGCTTATATTAACAAGTGTTTTCTTCTAAATTATATTATTTTTACACTGATTGGCATATGGGTGCTGTTTGCGTATTTTTTGATGCGCACATATAGTTTGTGCACTTCTGTTGTTATTTGTTATTTATTTGTGTGCATTGCAAATTCCTGACAAGGTTTTGCACAATTTGGGGTCGTTGATACTTTGAATAAAATATTTCAACAAACTTATACATGTTCAGGTACATAAAACGTATTACTCACTTAATTACATACATTATACGCATATGCCAGAGTGCTTTTTCAAGTGTAAATATACGTATACATAAAAAAAACACTTGGCAACCATAACGAAACACAAAAGCAAAGAACAAACAAGGATAATACAATCAAAATAAAAGGCATACAGCACATCATGCGTAATCACACAAATATTTTTTCTTTTATTAAAAATTTAGGAAAACCCACTTGTCCGATATATTAATTAATTACATTTATTATCAATTTACCTTTTCTTGCTCATTTTGGGGAGTCATGCACGCAGGACTAGACTGAGCGCTCATTGTAACTGCAGTGACACAGAGAATCACTTTTGTTTTCTTTATACGCAAGCAAAATTTCAGCTTTTGCGATTTTTATAATCTAAAAATATTTAAATCAAATAATTTAATGCAAAAATTATAAATTTTTTTATATTTTTCATATAAGTACAAGTTACTACGTTTTTTAAGAATGTTCCCTTGATTCTACACACTTAATTCTTAATTGCTTATTTGCAATGACGACACAAGAAACTCACAAAAAATTAGGTGACGTCTTTTTCTTCAACTATTATATATTATATTTTACCATACAACTTACTTTTTTGATAAATTTTTTTAATTGAATCGACTTGCTATTAAGTGGATTAAATAAAATTTTCAGTTTGCCTTTCTTTTTTCTTTAAAAAATTTCACTCGAATCCTCCTTCATAATTACAACGAGACTTTCCGAATATATTTTTTCTCACTGTTATAATGCTGCTTCTTATTACGCAAATTGCAATATTCAAAGGTGAATTGACAAATACCATTGTTATAAAACTAAATAAGAGCGAAATTATCAAAATTACTCTTAATGGAATAGTAGAAAAAGAAAAATTGATGCGTATAAACTCAATATAGCATTTAAATATCTACGATTGTAGAAATTCTTTTCAATATGGCAATCAATATTTCGCTAAGTCAAAGACAATTTTGACATCTCAATTTAAACCTATTTTAATAAAGTTCTGTCGGCAAAGCATACAAACGTAAATATAAAAAAGACAACTTAAATATGAAGAAATTTCGACATTATTTTTAAAATAGAAGATCGTGCGCATCTCGAGGACTATTGATGTGTCCTTAACATAACAAATTGCCACTGTTTCATTAACAGTCGCTTAACTGATGACCCTTTCATTTTCACTATTTGTATGGGCAAAGATTTCTATTGAAAAATATTCTCCATCCAGTCAAGTTTTTTGCGTTTTTTTAGTGCACATAATAGGTAATTCACGAAAAATGGACGAAAAAAAAACAACTGAACGTATTTTGTGTCCATTTTCTCTTTTCGATTGAAAACTTCACATTGAAAATTTATAAATTTTATGTTCGTCAAATCATTCAATAAATTTCAATGAAAAGTTTCTATAGGAATATAAAAAAGTTTTACCTCAACAAGATCTCACTTATCGCATCATTTAACTCAATAAAATTGCAATTTTTACATCGTCGGTTCGGTAACAATAGCAAAAAATTTCCGTTATGCCAATATATAAGTAAAAATCATGAAATGCTTAGAAATTTATAAACATTTAATGAATTTTACTTGTCAACCGATAATATATATTTAACTTTAAATTGCTTTCTTAAAATTTGTTTTAATTAAATTTTTCTAACGATTTACATTACAGTATGAAAGAAACGAATGCAATTCGTTTCTGAAATAAATTTTCTATCTTTATTTAATATGTGTATATTTGCAAATTCCCACACACACATTAGCTATTAATTTTACATGGTTGGTTCTCTAACTAGTTATAATGCAATATACAAAATTATAATGTGATTACAGTGAATATATATAGAAGAAGAACTTGTCCTTAATCCCCTATCTTACATAATTTACATTATTTTTTGTTTTCCGACTATCGTATTCCAAATTGGGAAACTTTTTGACCATAAATCTAAGTTAGAGTCGGCGGTCCAGTTCTCTATTTGGTCTCAGCAACTACTGATTTTCTCAAATTGAGAAAAGGTAAGCCGCCAAATATTTAATTTCGTGGTATGAAGGTTCCGCGTATTGGGAGCCTTGTTTTGGCCTTGAGTATTTGCTGAAGAAGGCATTGAAACAATGTTTAGTCTGACAGCATGTCAAATCCTTGACGCTTATTTCACTCATCTCGATATTCTTTATTTTATGTTGGCGATAAAAAGAAGAAGCATATTTTATTTAAAATTTCTTGTAAGTGTGTTTCCGTACATAGAATATTTCAATAGAAAGAAATACAAAATTCTAGTTAATAGTTTTTGACTTAATGTAAAAAAGGAAAAAAAGAATCATATAACATTTTTTTAGAAAGCAATATTTTGCTAAATAGCTGCGTAGCATAAAAACAACTAAACTTGTGCGTGTTGGAAAAGGCCATCATATATACACCGGAAAATCAGCAGCAGCAGAACCAAACACGTTAAAGCGGTATTTGGAAACCACGCAAGAACAAAAAAGGGAAAGACGAATTGTGAAAAGCAACAAAATAAAAGAAACAATAACGCTGATTCCGTTCTTCTTGTGCATTTTTTTTTTTGTTTGTTTTGGAAAGCACGCACGCATATTTGCGCAAAATAATTCTTGCGGTACGGTTTCGGCTGACAAAACGATTTTTAAAGATTATAAATTTTAAATTCAGTTTCTAAAAGACAGTGCGAAGAACTGCAAGTGCTTGCTGAATAATTGTAATCCATTCTGCGTGACCGCATTTTCTGCTTTTCATCGTTCGGTTGCTGTTGCTGTTACTGCTACTGATATTCCACTATGAAGATCACTGTTACCACGCTAACTGATAAGATATTCTTTCTTGACGTCTCTGAAGATCTTGAATTGGAGAATTTTAAGGCATTTTGTGAAGTTGAATCCGGTATAAAAAATTCACAGATGATTGTTGTTTTTAATGGTAAACCTTTGCTGGACAATAAGAAACCCTTGAAATTCTTTGGTATTAAAGATGGCGATTGTGTTATGCTACAGCAGGTACAACGCGAGCGTACACCCCGCATGGATTTGGGTAAGTGCAGACAGTTCAGTGGGTGTTCATTTTTTTCTTCAAATTTTCTTATATACAGTATGGTGCAAACCATAATTGTTCATAAGCGTAGGAGCAACATTTCGAAAATATCAAGTTTTCTTTTTGTGTTTCTTTGCTTTTCGGCCGTTCAGCTATTAACGCAATTGGGTCATTGAGCTTTACAAAACAAAAAGCCAAAAAAAAAAAAAAAAAAAGGCAGAGCTATTGTCATTGCTTTTCAAGTATTGTTTTTCCATACAAAATTTATTAACACTTGCACACACTCTCGCCCGCACACGATTATTTCTATTTTAACATGCGTGTTTAAAATGCAAACATACAACAAATAACAACAACAACATATGAAAGATTGATATAAAAAATAATCAAATGATTTACACCAAGTAACTAGACATTGTAGTGTATTTTTTAAAGACACAGGATCTCCATATCTGGATATGAAAATATTTCAAACTCTATTCTTCAACCTATATATAAATCTATAGCTCTGTAGAATGTAGATCTAAAGAGATAAGTACTTCGTCTCATTATAAGAAATTTGTAGTCTCACTATTAAAAGAAAATTGCTTGTTCAAGTTCATGTTAAAGTGTTTGGTCTCCTTGTTATATTATTATTAAGAAGAATGCATCCACTTGTCTATCCAGCAAGTATTCTACGCAACGCCACTAACCATAATTGAAAGCAAGCAAGTAGTCTTAGAGATTACCCCTGAAATATTTCCAGATTTCAAGACTTGTACTAGTGCTATGATTACTCAAGTGCATGTATGTTTCCAAAGTGAAATTCTAACATCCGTTCGTGGGATTTTCTTCTTCTTGCAAATATATATCAAATACGTGGAGCGGACAAAATCAAGTGATAGCTAAAACGTATGCCATAAACGGTGTAAAAACCAATGTTTTGGATTCCGAAAAGATAAAAAAAAACATTGTAACTGTCAAAAAGGTGGGAGTGGTAGGCGAAGATATTTTAATGTGAAGATATCGAGCTCAAAAAATCATTAGAATTATCCCTCCTATTGACGCATTAATCGTTTTTGATCAGGTTAAGACATTAGTTCCGTTAAATCCGCTTATTGCTTGCTCCTTGAATTTGAAAATTACTTAATTTTTTTGCGCACTTATATATATATATACGTTTATCTGCTTTATAAGGAGGCTAAAGACTTCAATATAAGTTTGTTAAAAATATATACATATATACAGTTTCGATTAAAAGAGAATACTTTTAATTTGATGCGAATTTTTCTCAACGTTTCTTCTTTTATATCACGTAATAAGAGAAGTGAACGACAAAAACTCTATTACGTATTAATCAGATTTAAAAAGACGGGTAAAGTCCTAAACTTAACGGATATTTGATTTTATGCAGATTTAAATTGAAAGTAGGCGGGTCCCATAAGAGTTACAAAATTAAAACAAACTGAGAAGATGACTCCGAAGTAAATTATATTTGTTTCGTAGCGATTTCATGCGCTTTCATGCATACATAAAATGTAACAGCAAGTTATCGATAGGCAACGCTATGGATTCCATGCTTGACGGCCATTGAGAATGCTTGATGCGATTGCATTAGACGCGGAAGCAATCTGAACTTAATTGAATCTCAACAATAAGTCTCCTCGATTATATGTACATAGATAGAGATAGTAAAAATAAAACCCAGGTATTTGATGTTTAACTTACGAGAGAAGAAGAGAAAGAGAAAATGCTGGCACATTTTATGCAAATTTCTCGTGTGCACAAATTGTATATGTGTAGCCAAGACGACGCATTAATATACAGCCGCGGATTTTTTGTTGTTCCATTTAGCAGATGCAGCCGCCATCCGAAATATGGACTTTAGTCAGATAAATATACCGAGTACTAGCTCAACTGCTGGCGTTGGGCCTGGTAATAGTGTTCGCATCGGCCGTTTGCCTTCTTCCGGCGGGCCAAGTGTAATGGATTTCAACGATTCTGACGAAATGAACGTTAATTATGACGATGATCCGGCTACGGTGCGGCAAATGTTTCTAGACAATCCCGAATCTTTGGCTTTGCTCAAACAAAACAATCCCCGTTTAGCGGAAGCCTTACTTTCAGGTAATTTGGAGTCATTTACAAGACTTTTGCAGGAGCAAATTAATATACGTAAAGAGCGCAATGCACAACGTTTACGGCTGATACATGCCGATCCCTTCGATGAGGAAGCGCAGCGTCTAATTGAGGAAGAGATTAAACAGAAAAATATTCAGGAGAATATGGCAGCGGCCTTAGAATATAATCCGGAGATATTTGGCACAGTTATAATGTTGTAAGTTAATCTTGATTGAACAGTAGTTCACGAAAGTAATTTAATAATTTATTTACAAAAAAAATTAAGATATATTAACTGCAAAGTTAATGGGGTGCCCGTCAAAGCATTCGTAGACTCTGGTGCTCAGACTACAATTATGAGTTCGGCTTGTGCCAAACGCTGTAATGTAACGCATTTAATTGATACAAGGTTTGATTTAAGTTTCTTAATTTTGAAAATCCTTTTTCATACCCACCACTGTAGGATGGCGCTACACTCATTCAATTTTTTTCGAGAATGTGTGTAACACCCAAAACGAAGCTTCGAAGACCCTATATTTACTTGATCGGTGTGAAATTCTGAGTTGATTTAGCCATGTCTGTCCGTCTATGTGGCTGTATGTCTGTATTGTGGGTGTTGTTGGCATTCTCTTGATCGCAAAAATGAAGACATTGACTTCGAATTTGGTAGAAATATTAAAAGTTTCTGCATGCAGGTTCGTATTGAGAATGGGTCAAATTGGTCAGAGCAGAAGCCCACAATGGAACGTAAGTTGAACACAACTCAATTTTTTTTTTGACAAAAATTTTTGGATTTCTGCTCGTTACTCGAAAATTATTAAAGTTAAAATGCTGAAATTTTCTACAATTATTTTACAAAAAACTCTACTCTTTACATCCAAATATGGAAACGATTGGCCATGCCCACACAAAGTTCACTTTTTGAGGTTTAATGCTTGTTTGTCATAAGGCAAATAACACAGAATGTTTAAAACTGTTTGGTATATTTCTCAAATGAAGATATGTTATATATGGTAGACACCGCGATTAATTTTTTCTTAATAATACCAGCGATATAGGTATCAAGTAAAAGAACTTGGAGAGTAGAATGCGAATAGCATAGTGGTGGGTATGCGAGATTCGGCCCCTGCCGAATATAAGTTTCTTACTTGTTTTTATTTTTTTTTTTGTAACTTATTCGTTTTTATGTTATATTTAGATGGAATGGTGTGGCTAAAGGCGTGGGCACGCAACGTATAATCGGACGCATTCATATGGTACAGCTACAAATTGAAAATGATTATTTAGCTTCGAGCTTTTCGGTACTTGAACAACAGCCTATGGACGTGCTACTGGGCCTAGATATGCTGAAACGACATCAGGTAAATGCAAGTCTTTTGTGAGCGAAACTAATGCTAAGAATAAACGTAAATCGAAGGAAAGGAAATTTCGTTTACTTAAAATCGGCGATTGGTAAATTTTTGTTAAGAATAAAAATAATTTTTCGTTCTTTTATAGTGCAATATTGATTTGCAACGCGATGTTTTACGTATTGGGACTACTGGCACCGAGACACCATTTCTACCTGAAAATGAATTGCCTGACTGTGCTCGGCTAAGTACCAGTTCCGAGGAGGAACTAAAAGCTCTGGAAATATCAGCACGGGAGGCTGAAGCACATGCTTTACAAAAGGCTATTGAACAAAGTAAGAAAGAAGCAGGCAAGTCTGACAAAAATTGGACGCATATAGAATAAGATTTTTTAATATTATTTAATATTTATTGGTTTCGCTCAAGGTCGAACCGAACGAAATCAAAAAAAGATTATAAGACTGCAAGGAAAGGTTCAGAAAGAATAACTTGATTCAAATTTATTTTCAAACGTAGCCAATCCATCGCATAAATCTGGAAATACGATTTCCAATCAGGATAATTTCAGCGAAGGTGATGTTAGCGATCTTGTACGTATGGGTTATCAACGCGATGATGTTATAACCGAACTGCGTCGACATAATGGCAACAAAAATCAAGCTACTGCTGCCCTTTTAGCAAAATCATTGAAATTTTAAGTGTAGAATATTAGCAATAATGACAGGTTCGACATAATATATATATTTTTTTTAAATTAAGTAAAAGTCGTCTAATCCAAATTAAAGAAAAAACAACAATTTTTCCAAATTTTATTTCGTAAGATACAAGAAAAAAGTTAAAAATAATAATAATAATAAGATAAGAAACAAAACCCACAACTACACCAACAAAGCCTAACATTTTTACAAACTACCTCAGGCTGGAAGCATTTCTTTCTTAAATAATAATTTAAAATTGTTTCATTTTTCTTTTGTTTTTGGCAGAAATTTAATCGATGATTGGTATAAGAAAAAAAAAAAAATAAAAAATAAAAAAAAAATAAAATAAAGAATAATAGAAATTGTACTAAAAATGAAAAAAAATTTTTAAATGTAATTTTTAAAAAATGTTAAGCGCAATATTTCAATTTAAGTAACAAGAACAACAAATCAACGAAACATAAAGAAAAGGAATTTTTCTTAGAATCTTATTTAATTTTTCAATAATATAATATATCGCAAAAAATTTCTTCTACATTTTTTTTTTTTAAATTTAATTACTCGTTAAAGGAAGGTATAAAGAATTTAGTTTATTTTAAGGATTTAATTTAATTTAAGATTACAAAGTAAAAGAAATCATTATTCTTATTATTATTTTTTTACGAACATGCTCACGGTATAGGTTAAACGTTCATTTGTTTCTTTTTCAATTATGTATTTTTTATTTTGCTTCGTGGAAGGCTTATGTTTTGTGGTTTTTTTTTTTCTTTTTTTTAATGTTAGATATATTACTTATTAACTATTTTGATAAAAGTAAATAAATAAAAATATGGTGATTGCACTTTAAACAAAAAATGTAGATTTATATAAGTTGGAAATCATCTGAAAAAAATCCATATCCCATAAAAAAAAGTGGGTAACCTCTGTTGTAATTTTTTAAGACCATTATTTAAGCGGCAGTATGAAGTACTCTAGCTTATCTACCTTACAAGCCTTACAACTTTTACCTATTGATTCCATGTTAGTACATCCGTCACTCCAATAAGATATCTACAGTAAGGAAATTGCAATTGTGCAATTTCTTTAGCTCAAAGGTTTTAACTGACCTTAAATAAACCACTAATGGGTGACAATATGAGTCTTCTTGTTGAACCGACTATCTCTGGTTTCTACAACTTGCTAAGCTTAATATTTCAAGCTTAAGGAAAAAAAGTGTTCCTCTGGAAGATATATAACCATAATGAGCATTAGATTACAAATCAAATAATATAAGACGAGACAATTGTCTACACAAAAATCCAGGAGATAAGTACATCAAAGGCGCCTTTCACGAATTGACGGATATATCATATATGCGGTTTGCCACATCCAGCTCTTCTAACTCAGATGTAGCTTTAAATCATTAAATAAGGATCACCACAAGCACTCTTACTTCGAGTCGGCGGCACAACAAGATTGGGCAGCAAAGATTCTAATAATATTTTTTTCTTAACGAGCATAAAATTATGGCTAATTCTCCCGAGTTTACTTATGAAAAATACATTTTTTATAGGACCTATTCACTGGATCACGAAATGGCTTTGTTTCTCTAGTTTGCAATTTTCCATTTAAAGCGAAAGTATTCTTCAAGTATTATATAATAAAGAGCACAATAGTTCTTAGAAGTATTGAATTAAACGAAAGGCTGTCGATCTTAGTATTTTTTAATTTAAAAAAAAATCAATTTGTAACAATTATTAAAATTATTGCTCTATGATTCAGTGGCTCTTGAAATCGTTGAATATTGTAAGGTGGGTGCAAAAACTATGGCCACTTTTTCATTTGAAAATGTCATAATTTCCATGATTTTGTACAAAATTTTACAATATTTTTGACGATATTATGTCGAAAAAACTTATATTGGTTTGGCAGCGATTCACCCACCGACCCATTTTCGCACTTCTTCAATGCTGCAGATCCGCGTACCAGCCAAACCACGCTACACCAATCTGAACAAGTGGTAATCACGACGTGCCATGTCTGCTGAGTACCCTGGGTGTGGCAGAATTTCCCATTCGAGCTGCAACAGTGTATGCCTGGGCAACTTTTGCAACAAGCGGCAAAAAAATGACATTTTCAGTCGTCACTTTTAAACCGTTGAAGCCAAAATCGGCAATGCGGATGTGATGGAGCAGCATCACCATATGCCTTTAAACCTGTTTGGCGGGCTTCGGCAGCAGATTTCTTCAAATAAATAACAAACGTAATGAATTTGGAAGAGCAGTCCGTGATTAGCATTGGCGTACGCTGAAGAAATTAATAATGTTAAATGGAAAACCGTTATTTTATGTAGAGGAAGGTCGAAACCATCGACTCCACCATTATGTACACTGGTATTTCCCATTTCTTTATCATTTTCACGTGTAGAAATCGCTGATCAAAATTTTTGCAAACAAGTAAGAAAATTAAATTCGGTCGAGATCCAATGTTTTACAAAAAAAAGTTTAATCCTTACAAAGGGCGGGATCCAAAAATAGGCGTAGATGGTCAAATTTGGTACAGTCAATTTTTTATGTTAAATCACTCATGAAGTATTGAAAATTGCACAATTTTGTCGTATGAACTTCAGTTTTCGTTATATGGAAGGAGGTTCACAAATTGCCCCAGCCGGTCCAAAGTTTTCATACCAATTTAGAACGTCGAAATACTACTACTACGAACCACTTTTACCGAGAAATTTTGAAAATTACACTTTTTGTACATATAACGACTTTTCAGAATAGCTCGTTATATGAGGAGTGATCGAAAAAGTGGACCGATCAGAAGCATTTTCAATAGCGTTCATCCTTGGGTCAAAACACGTCTCGAAAATTGCGATCTGCAGTTTGAACACAAACATACGTGAACAGACATCAGACGGACATACAAACTAAGAAACATTTAGATTACGATTCTGAAACGAGCGATATAATAAAATGTGGGCCTATATTAAGCCTTTTTGCGTGCTACATACGTCCACACTAACTTAATGTACCCTGTAACGCAAGTGGTGTAGGGTGTAAGAAATAAGTAAAATCACAACTACCCCAAGTCCTAACATGTTTGGAAACTACCTCAGGCTGGAAGCGCTTATATCTTAAATAGTAAATTATAAAGTATTTCATTTTTCGTTTTTTTTTGGAAGAAATTTAATTAACGATTGCTATCAACGGAATATATGTAAAAAGAAGAATATCGTCAAAAAAATAAAAAATAGAAATTGTACTGAGAATGAAAAAACAACTTTTTATATCTAATTTTTCAAAAATGTTAAGTGCAATATTTGAAATTAATAATAACAAGAACAATAAATCACTGATATATAAGGAACGGACATATTTCTTAAAATCGCATTTAATTCGTCAATAATATCAAAAATATGTAGAAAGATATTTTATAATTTAAATAAGATAAGATAAGGTGGCAACACAATGTATTGAATGCTGTTATTGAATGCTGTTAAATGGCAAAGCAATGTATTGAATGCTATTAAATGGCAAACAAACAAAATAAAAAAAAAAAGTTTTCATATTAGAAATGAAAGCTTACTGTGATATTCACTAAAAAAAAAAAGTTTCAAGCTTTTTTTTATAAGCTTAAAGTTTAAAAAAGTTTTAACTCCTGGGGCTACACCCAAAATGGAAGACAACATATTTTAGTATATATTCATTTATTTCAACTAGCTTTGAAACTGTGGTTGTGTAGCAGCGAATGCTTGCTTAAGCCATCGTCCACTATTTATGATGGATTATTGTTAAATCTTATCTTTATATCATAAATAGCTACACATTGTATCCACTGCATGTGTATGCGACATATAAGAAAACATACACAAAATATCGCACATATCTCTTTAGAGTATGGCTCGTTTGCTTCGTTTTTGGAAATTTCTTTTCCTTTTTCGTGACACTACCTATATACAATTTCAATATCATCTGACACACAAGCCACCTGTTTTTGTTTTTCCTTTTTTCCATTACCGCGTACAAATTGTATTATATATATGGCAGTCCATTTAGGAGATAGCGCTAATCAGTTAGATTTGGCTAATGCTTGCCTGACACAGAGTACTGTCCGCGTACAGGAGTATCAAACTGTTCAGATCTTACTTTCCACACCAAGCAATCACTTGTTCCACAAATAATGCATTAAAATATACGTGAATGAGAATCAAGAATGGCCCATAGGTGAGAAATCCTGCGAGCACAATATATTAAAGTCATACAATCGGCTGGACGCGGGCCTTGGTTCCATTAGTTACAGGCAAAGAAATGAATCTTCGCTAGATATTTTGAAATAAAAATCAGGGTCAAACGAATAACTTAGAACAAATATACGGGCCATATAATCGCAATTGCCTAATGACAAGCTCTTTGAACCCAAATGCAGCTCAACGTCATTCAAATTTTGATAATTAATCCATTCGCAATGCGTCGGTTGCGATCTATTCTAGACCACTTATTAATCACTCACACTGCGATTTGATGTCGTCTGAAGTATCTAACATTATTTCTGGTTGGAATTTAAAGTTTCGTGGAGACGAAAGTAAAGGCTTGTCGGTCGATAAGTTTCTTTACCGAACCCAAGCGCTAAACATACAAACTTTGCGGGGGAACTTCATGGTCTTATTATTGTATTGTATGATATTGGAGGCACCATCGTAAAGTTCATGTAGTTGAATGAGAAACCATGTGTCGCGGGTGTAGAATTCAATTTAGAGATCGGCTTTCGGATTTGGATTTAAGAGAATTAATAAGTAATTGTAAACAAAAGTCTGCTGAAAAGTTTTACGGGTACTGTAATGCGATCTTACAATTGACCAATCGTCTTGAAATTCATGTACCTGATAATGAATTGGTAGAAATTTTAAAAAGGGAGTTGCGCCCAAAAACTCGTAAAGAATTCTTTTCGAAGTAACGTCTGTCAAGTTTGTAATTTGTCTTCGTTGGAAAAATTGATCCTTAAATAAAATAATGCCAAGGTAAGCCACAGCGACTATGCCAGCCATCCTTACCTTCATTCCTCATCTGAATAAATTTCCGAGTATCTCTTAACGTTATAATTCAATTCCTTTTCATTAATTAATTAATGACACTAACTAAAATACATACTTCGAATAAAAAGGAAAGGGTTGCAATTGCCCATAAACAACCTAGCGACTAAAAATTAAAAATGTCTACACTTCACTTAAATGACCTATCATCTTTCAAATATTCGGCACCTATAGCGTGCTATTGCCGCGAATGATGACAGATTTTATTTCGGACGGCGAGTTGTCAACAGCCTGACGGTTCAGCAAAGAAAGTAAGGAATATGTACCATCTTTTTCCCTTCACTCGATCGGATTGGTGTTGCCAATCTTTGATTTCACTATGCGGCATTGCCATTCCATTCCGTCTTACAGTACAGTGACTTACAGTACCAAACAAGGAAATTTATGACTTCCGCCTTTAAGTAATAACACATATATATGGACGCTAAACCAAAACAAGTCCTGCGACATTGGTCCTTACGCATCTATAGCTCGTTTAAGAAAATTAGTGTTGGGGTGTAAGTTACTAGATGAAGAATTAAATAGATCTAAATTCAACAAACTCAATGGTCGCAATACTTCCAAAATTGGAAGCGGTGACTAGGGGTGATTATATCGTCGAAGACATTAAAACATTGACTCAATAGGCGTATCTTTTGTTACGGTTGTAAAGCCCCAAATGTTTTCAAACCGAAAATTGTGCACCAAACTTTCAAAAAAACTTTTCTGGAAGTTCTCCGTACTGTTCCATGCTACCGTAGGCATGTCAGCTTTAATTTATTCGGTTTCGACCCTGATGAGAGCTTAGAAACACCAGTAAATAATCAATTCGAGTGAAGTCAATCCGTAAAGAACATCACAAATAATTCCTTCGACAACCGTCTGTTGAATAAGCGTTTCAAGATTGAACCAATAAGAAGTTTTTGCTAAGGGAGACCGTTTTATTGTAATTAGAATTTAAGTTTTCTTTTTCCCTCAACTTAGTAAATCATCTGTTGGCGATTCGCAAGAAGAAGAATTTAATTTTTTCCCCTTTTTTTTCAAAGCAATTACCTGCGTTTTCAGGAATGAGAGAAATTAGCTAAATTATGCGAGAATTGAATTTAAACATTAAAGAGTTAGTAATTACCTAGATAGTGGTCCATATTGTCCAGTGGGTGCCGACAAAGGCAAAGATTGCTAATGAGGGCAGTGACGAATCCAAGCAAGACCTTATTAGTTTCACACAAATTGGTTTTTGATAAAAAAGTGGCAATTCAATCCAGAAAAAGATGTTATGTATTCGTAACGTTCCCATAAATGTGAAAAAAGGCAGTCTTATATATATGTATATACGCTGAAATTAAGGAAGGCACCTTTCTTGGCTTGGAAGAACTACAATTTATTTCGCCAATAATAGGGTTCGCATAGAGTAAGGATAAAGTAATAACAAGGCTTAAAAAAGTTCTGTTTTCACATTGAAATAAATCGTTTTTAAATTGATTTAAATTTATTTGTTTTTACTAAAATTGAGCACTTTTTGTAACTTGAAATTATCAAAAATGGTCGTAATCTTGCGTAACTTCGTCATAATCACAGCCGTGTTTTTGATTTATAACTTGAATAACTAGACGCGCTTTATATTTAACATTTTCTCTATCGACGGATGGATTCTGCTTAATTCTAGGAGGTCCCTTGTTGGCAATTGGTTTTCTTCAGTTAAGTTCACAACTTACTATACTTTATTTTATTTGAGAACCTATAAAGAACCCTTGAGATGAGTCTAATCGAGATTATTTAATTCAATAATTCTCAGAGTTCTGTACTTCGGGAGTGGTTCACGAATATTTCCAATATATAAAGATGGCAGTAGTCTATGGCCAATATAAAAAAAAGGAAATCAAACATATTAACTTATAAACCGTATGAACTTGATTTATAAAAGCTGAAGACCCAAGTTCCTGGGACGCATTCTAACATAAATTAAAATTTACTATGACGTTGGCCAAACAAATTATGAAAGGAATATCTTTCTCTATGCCGCAAAGAATTTCCACACATTATCTGCTTAGGTTATGACCTCCTTGAGTGATACTACCTGTTTAATATAAACCTTAGAACTTAGTTCATATTTTTTTTTTTTTTTTTTTTTTATTAAAATGGGAAATCTATATAAAAAGTTTGGTCGTTGTCCATATTTGTGCATAAAACGTATATGCGCAAATAGGTCATAGCAACCAAAGTTATGTGAATCGCTAAATGGTTCCACATATTAAACTTTTTCTCAATCACACACAATTATTCATTTTCCTCGTCCTCTTCATTGTTAGCATTAATGGCGTCACCATGTTGATCTTTATGATTAAGTTCACGATCGGGATCGAATTGCATGCCTTCTTGGTCATCATCTTCATCTTCGTCATTATCACCGCCCACCTCAGCATTTTCGGCCTCGGCGCGCTCCAGACGTCGCGCTAAGTCGGCCTCATCAATGGCTGTAACCAATTTAGGAGGCATAACTACTTTGAATTCGCCGTTAAATTCGGTGATTTTTGCTCGTATATTCTCAATAGCTTGTTCCAAAATCTTTAAACCTTCAGCCTTTTTGGTAGTAGAAGTGGTCATTACATAGCTATAAATATGAATAAACATTAAGAAAAGGGGAATTTCATAGTGAGAATGAAGGAATCATTTTAATGTGCTTACAGCGGAGGAGCTATTAAGTTGACACGTATTGGTAGATTCTCAGTGCTCAATTCTAAGCCGGTATTTAAAGCGGCCTTAACCGCATCAATACCTTCATAACCATAACACGAGCATTCAATGTCCGCACGTATTTTTACAGTAGGAGAAACTAATTTACGTTTCACATTGTTTAATAACACTTCCTTGGTTTCTTTATCCAGATCACATTCATCAAAGACTTTGGGATCCGTTACCGATTGTTTGAATATGTCATAGGCCGCAATTTTGCTGTTATACTTCTTCTCAAAATGCCATGCAGTTTTCATGTATAACTCCTCCAATTGCTCACTGGTTTCGTAACCTAATAAAGTAGCCACATGACGCAGCAACAAATCTACAGCTTTTGCTTTTGAAAAACGTTCTGTACATTTCTCAACGTCTTCGGGCGAGACGCGTCGTTTCGACAAATCGATATAACCTTTTTCCTTATCCACACGAATCACTACAACCGGTTCTGTTTTACCCACACGTATCAATTTGTTAATTGAACGTATACGGCGTCTGGACAACTCAGAGAGCAATATCATACCCTCAATATTATTATATTCGAGTAGATGGACGTAGGCTCCCATTTCGGCTATTGATAGGACGTTAACCATTACGACATCTTCAACTTCCGGATACTTTTCACTGTAGAAACGCGACGTTAAAGCCATGTTTTTAGAATTCTAAAAGTTAACTCAATAATCCGAGTTATTGATGCAATTTCTTTAAATGCAAAGTTATTTTGTATTGGAAACAGCAAAACGTGTACAATTAACGGGGACGTCTGCTAATGAAAAAGGTAGTGATAACACATCATATCCAACTTTTGCTAAGTAAAGTGATAACAATAGTAACAATACAACGCGATTTTCGAAAGAAAACCGCTAAGACTTTTAATTTAGTTTAGTAGCACTTAAGAAGAATCCATTTACTACAAAACTATACAGCTTAATAAAATTTACTAAATTGGTGAAATTTTTCTAATTATGTACCGCAATTTTTAAAATAATTAAATGAAGTCACCGAAATATAATTTAACCTTGAATGAAAATTGCCATGTTGTTGTTATAAGCAATTGTTACAATTGAAGAAAAAATATATTAGAGTTATTGCTATTTCTCGCAAAACGAAACTTTGTGCAAAATGATATGAAAGCTGCCAGCAGCAATCGAATTAATCATTTTTTTAGCAATAACAGTATAATGAAGGGTACATTCGCTGTTGTTTATTTATATTTTACGCCTATTACCTTGTTTTGCTTACCTCTGCATTTGATATGGAACGTCATGATCCAGGAGATGATCCGGAAAAATCTGTTTCCGAATTAGTCTACTAATTTTTTTGTAATATGCAATCGTTATGCCTTACTTATGTTGAATGCTTTGTTACACACAGCAATACATGCCGCAAATTCCATAGAGTATTGTGAGTTATTCAGAAATCAGTCTAATCGTGTTTATATGTGTGCTTATTATATGCTTGTTGATTTGCTATTGTGACTTCTAAAGTGATTTCACAATGAAATTGTCTCCCATAAACTAATCTGAAATTGACAGTGTTTGCTTTCCTTAAACTATAGTTCAAAAAATTGTTTTAGAACTGTATGTCCTCGTTTTATTATGATAGAAATATAATTTGCAAGGACTACTTATTCATTAAATAATATAATATAATTTTTAAAAAAATTACATATTTATAGTAGGGCTACAAATATCCTGTGGTTAACTGTTTCACTTTGCATAATATTAATACATCTTTATGAACAGTTTGTTATTTTCATGAATCGTTAGAATTATGTACTTAAAAACCCGGCAACACTGTCCCGTTTGTCTGTTGACAAATGAGTTAAAAGTAAAAATAACTACACCAACAAATTTCATTATAAAGCAATAAACAAGCTCAATTTTTGTCTTCATAAAGAAATCTAACCAATAAAAGAAAACTTTTTTATTATAAAAATTTTGCAAAAACAACAACATAAATGTATCAGTAAAAGTGAAAAGAAATTCGTCAAAATTTACGTTTAGATAATAAAAAACTACATAGTTAAAAATTCAATCAAAATTAAACGTGCGCGCGCAACAGCGCACCCTCATACAAAGAGTGGGTGTGTTAATAGTTAAGTTATCAAACTAAAATTTGGTTAACATAACGAGCATATTAAAAACAAATCGACAACCAAATCGAAGTAAAAATTTTGTGAAAAAATTTTTTGTTTAACCGAACGGAAATACAACCCTGAGGTCTACAATTTATTCGTTTGCTATTTTTGTTTGATTTTTTTTCTGTTTTGATTTATATACGCCGCCAATAATTCCCTATGTGTAAAAGAAACCATTATATGTTACTGTAAGACAACAAGCAAAGGAGGAATAACAAAACCATCAAAAAGAAGCATTTATACGTGTTTCAATTCGCCGCATATATTAATTTGTATGAATAGACAGAGACAGGCATTGTGTGCTAAAGAAGAGCATTTGAAAAAATAAAACATGGCTGGAAGAGGTGGTTATGATCATTCTAGGTAAATATTTTTAAAAAAATTGTAAAAATTTCTACAAAAATCGCCCGAAATTTTATAAATTAACACAAAGTGTTTTGCGAAAACAATAAAGTGTGAAATGCAAGTGAAATAATGTGAGGAAATTTTTTTATCAGAAAAAATGTGAGAATTTTTTTCCTCTGTGTGATGTGTAGATTGCTGCAGTAGTAGTAGTGCGTTGGATTGACTTGCACGATGTCGCTTCCGTGCATAGGCTACACGTGTGTGTGCATCTATGTGAATGGTGCTGGTTTTTCTTGAATTTTGTAGCAACAATTTCTTTTTGATAATTACACCACACGTTTCAAATTTTTAAACCGATCACAAATCTTTTATACGGCAAGTGTGTATATGTATGTATCGTTAAACTAAAACATAATTGCAGTCCAGTAATGGATGATGGAAATTCAATGTGAAAATATGGAAAAAAATCAAATGCAGAAGACGAAAATTTATGCTTACATGCAGTTTACGTGGACCGAGCAGCCGGCGCGCGCAGCCGCCGTTACCACAGCTAATATTCGCTTTGAATTCTTTCCGTGTTGTTCACTTTTCTAGCTCTTGTTATTCCCTTATAGTAGCGGGAAGGCAATTAATGAGTGTTTTATTGCAACAATATAATCACTTTAACAATCTATGAAATCACCCATGCTTTGTCGTTAGCTGAGAAATTAAAATGGTCTTATTGTACCACCTATTCTAAAGCTAATAATTCTAAATGTGAATGAATGTAATATTTGTTAATCCCTGTATTTAATGATTAAAAGAACCACGTTTTTTGTTTGCTTTAGCGCCAAGCCAAAAGGATAGCTTTTTGAAAATATAACTTTATTTCTTAAAAATTATATAAGATAAAATCTGGACAGACTTTAAAGACGGGAAGTGATGGTGGTTTGAATATTATTCATATTATTTTTCATGTTTCACCTATTAATTGCAGATTTCATTGTCAAAGTATAGATTTCTAGAGGTTTCCATAAAATTGAGAAGCTCTTACGTGTTGATTGCTAGGCGAACAAATTCGCATGGTTGCTTTCCGAAATTCAGTAAGTTTTCGGGTTTTACTAGATATAATTGGCCTGCACTTAAGCTTGACATCTTTCGCTCCTTGAGTCGGGACAGGGAAGCAATAAGAAGCAGGCGATACCACAACTTGACTTGGAGGTCGAAAAATAATGCTCATGCCGAGATCCTATTTGGTAAAAAGAAAAGAATACACGTTACTTGGGACTCGGAAATCATGAAAAATTTCATTATAAGGTGTAAGAAGATTAGCCAGCAGTTTTGTTTCCATATTTATGCCTTGTGTCTTTATAGACAACCTTAACAATAAACGTAACTACTCGCGCAGGTTTCTAATAATATTCTGGCGATTTTTTAAACTTCAAATGTCTTCCAAGCGGATATAATGCCCATCGATGAAAGCTTAAAATACCGGTAAAAGAAGGTAATATTTCACCGAGTACAGCTTCGCTCGATAATTAAATTGCATTAAAGATAAACGAGTGCTAAGACAAAAGCGTTCCTTTTTAAAAGTTAACTCTCTTTCTGTGACAATTGTCTACCGCTTCAGTTTCATTTCCTGCGATTGAAACAAGCGGTAATGTGAAAGAATACGCCTGTTCAAGCTTAGAGAATAGCGAGTACAATTACAGCGAGTTAGCGACCTTTCAACCTAAATTGGTTCGTGGGGTCGGTTTTTCTTTGTTCAGTTAGAATGATGATTGAGCATTAATTCTGATATATATAACCAAAGCACGTATTTCGTATTCTCCGTATTTTACCAATACATGCAACCATAGTGCATACTACAACAATCTCTTTTCGTTTTATGATGATTCTGGTAGTACCAAGTTTAAAGGTTAGCTCGATCGAGTTATGTGGGCCGTTTACAAAACAAAATCCAATATCTGGCTTTTTTCCTTAGTTTCTATTTCACTTTGTCAGCTATTATAGTCGAGTGATTGTTATAATCCATTTAGTCATCCAAACGTATAACGCATAAGTGTACATGGCGCCCGAACGTATGGATATGACTAAATCAGTGCTGAATCTTGAAGTGATTAAGAGAGAAGAGTACAATTAATGTCCCGTCTTGAACGATAATTGAATCTAATTTTCTTCGGGAGTGCATATGAAAAGAAAAAAGATTTTTCTCTTATACCAGATTTAGAAGTTTAGGTGAACTTGAAAGATTAAGAACTTTTTCAAAAATTATGGTAACCCTAATGGTATGGAAATTGTAAGTCACAGTTAACATCAAGGCATTGCTTGGTCCTGGTTTCGATATTTAAATGTAATTGCGGCCTTTGTGAAATTTTTTAATAAGTGCGAATTAATGTTCGCTTTTCTGTAGGTGGGGCATTCTCCTTCAGCTAGGTGGTAAACTTAATAATAAGATCACAATAGCTCCGATCGATGCGTACTTTCGTAGCATAAGGTTTTAACTCGAAATTAATCTTGTTCCTATTTTTCGTAAATGGCTCGAAAGACTTGGTTGATCAATGTTGAGGTTATGTTAGATCGCTGTGATCGTCACGAGTCGCCAGTCGGACTTTATTTATTTCTTGATGTATTTATAATGGATCGGTCAGAATGGGAACAACATGGGAAATCAAGACCGCGAGTTACTTATGAAGAGTGTTTTTCGTATATAATGCAAATCTTCTTGTAAGTTTGTGATGCGACTCTGGTCTCAAGTGTAAAATCGAACAAAAATTCATTGAGCGCACAGTTTTAATTAATAATAATTCTTAATTAATACACAATTAACTGCAAGCGATCTTTGTCGAACGTTATAAAATTTATAATTCTCTTTACACTTTTGCTGTCTTCAGTGTTTTCGAAACAACTTCAAGATGCAACGAAGACTTGAATATTAAATGAAAAGAAAAGTTATTCAAATTACCGCTTATCGCGAATTTAAATAAACTGACCCTTTATATCTTCAAGATGCCTACATATTCCTTCTTCACCGTTTCCTTTTTTTTGCAGTCACGTGAATCAAAATTAGAATATTGAAATATTGTTCGGTACACACGTAAATGTTCTTTGTATGTTCTTTTCTTCCCTTTATAATAGAAATTATGGCGATCGTGGTGGCAAACAGCTACCAACAGAACCGCCATACATTGCATATGTGGGCAATTTGCCGCAAGGTTTGGTTCAAGGCGATGTTGTCAAAATTTTTCAAGATTTTGAAGTGAAAAATGTACGTCTGGTCAAAGATCGTGAAACAGATCAATTTAAAGGCTTCTGTTACGTGGAATTTGAGACACTGGAAAATTTAGAGCGGGCTTTAGATTGCGATGGACGAATTAAATTAGACGACATGGCGGCGCCGTTGAGAATTGACATAGCTGATCGTAAGAAAAATGAACGGTAAGTAAAATGCATTCGAATGGAAATGAATTATGGGGAAAAAGTAATTGTTCCTTCTTTTCTCATTAGCGGTGGCGGTGGTGGCGGCGGATTTAATAAACGTGGTCCTCCCCGACAAGGTGGTAGTGGTGGTGGTGGCGGCGGCGGCGGCGGCGGCCATCAGCAAAATTATAATCGTGGTGGCGGCGGTGGCGGTGGCGGTAATCGCGGTAATGATCGTGGTGGCGATCGCGGTGGCGATAATAGAGGTTCGTACAATGATAATCATGGTCACAATGATAGAAATCGTAGCGGCGGCGGCGGTGGTATGAATAGAGGATATAACGGTAAATTTTAACTTGAGAAATTCGGAATATTATACATTAGCAAGTTATCATTATTGTTGTTGTTGCTGTTGTTATTATTATGGGCACACGATACGATATCACTTGAGTAGTTGTTTTTAGTAGATTTTTTTCGTTCCTTAGCCTTATTTTAATTCCGTATAAGAAGCGCGTTTATATTTTTATTACCTTTACAGCCTGCATGACAAAATTACAAATCACTATTCACACGATCACAAACCGCCTGTTTTTTAAATATACTTTTCTACACATTAGTAGTTTTGAAACAATTTTTTTCTATTATTTTGCAAGTCTCTGCAAAATATTTTGATTGTTTCTAAGGAAAATAAAAACAAAAATCAAAATGTTTCTTTTTAGATCGTCCTGCGAATCGTGGCCGTTATGGTAATTTTAACAATGATGAACGTTTCAATGATCGTAATCATCATGAACGCAATCACCGCGAGGGCAGTTACGGTGGCAATAGTCGAGACGGCGGTGGTGGTGGTGGTAGTGACCGCTATAATAGCTTTAGCAGAAATCGTGGCGGGGAACGCGAACGCCATTTTAATCACAATGAGCGTCCATCGTCGGTGTCAACCTTAGGTAGTATAGGTAAGGTGTTAGAGCCTTATCTTTTCTTTCTTTGATTTTGTTTGTTTGCTCGTTTTTCTTAAATGTATTTTTAAGAACTTGTGTTGTGTGAGTTTAAGCATAGTATATACGTGTTCTTGTTTTCATTATATCGGTTAATTGATGCCTGATGTTGCTTGTTTGCAAACATAAGAAAAAACTCTATTATATTTCAGATTTGATAAAAATATTTCGATCGTTGATTACGGTTTATTCGTTGCAACAGCTAATTTTGTTGGTACAGCAAATGTATTTTAGCTTTTTTGCGAGGAATGCATGAGAAGCAGAAAGCGAGGAAGGTGATTGGTTCAGTTTCAAGTTTCGCAAGTTTCGACCTGGTTCCGTTTTCTTTGAAATCTTTATAATATATTCGAAAATGTTCAAATTCAACGTATATATCGGGATACATACTGTTCACCATAAAATCCGATGATGATTGTAAGAAGCATTGTTAACTCTTAAGATTCCGTTTCGGCGACACGATTCGCAAACGGCATAAATTGGATTTTTTGCCCTGTAGAATAGCTGATACCTATGAAAGCTTGCAAAGATCAGAAATATAAATCATATATTCTCTTATATGCATATCGTGAATATTTCAAATCCTAATACGAAGAAGTAAATGATATATCGAATTGTCGTATATCACATATATATTCATGTATGTATACATACAATAGACCTCTCTATAAACTCGTGTTCATATAAGATCGATTCGTATAATACGGCGGAAGAGTTATGGCCGTGTTTGTATAACATGCTAAAAGACGCTCGTGTAACAATGTAAAAAAATGAGGCAGGAAATGTGTATTGATAAACTTTTACGCTTTTCACTCTCTCTCTTTCTCTCCTGCGAAATAAAATACTTGTTATTCAACGGCCATAAAAATTGTTGTCATATGGTATGTTAAGCCTGATTACTGATTAAAGAAAGTTACAAAAAGTGAATAAATCGCTTTGGACTGTGAATGAGTCATGTATTTACGTAACCGAAATGACTAGTCCAAAATGGATTAATGTAACCCGAAACGAGTCTACGGTGTTATAGAAAGTTCTACTCCCTCCCTCCCCGCCCTTTCTCTTAGGTATTTTTTAAAGCTATAGACCAATTTCGCTGATTTTCGTACTTATTTACGAGAATAAGAAAAAAATTTAAGAATATACATAAAATTAATTTATTTGCGTGGCAAACATTTGAGAAAAAAAACTAAAATGCTTTTTTCGATGGGTATAACAATTCTTAAATATCTACTATCGATCAGTATTTTCAGGCGTTTGCGTCTTTTGGTAGTGTCAGGTGATATCCA
>CCAG010023590.1:0-36556 GCA_001077435.1 Glossina morsitans morsitans
TGCATTTGCAAAGTCGACTAATGTTTAATATACATTTGCATAGAAGTAAAAGTAGGGCATGGCCGCCATTACATATTCTACACCACAATTATTTGTATAACGACTTTTCAAAATGAGGTGTCACAAAGAAAGTGGTCGAACAAATGGTCCAATGCGAACAATTTTGAGCAATGTTCTCCCTCGGGTCAAAACATTTCAAAAATTTGTAAGCTATAGGTTGACTATAAAAAAATGGGATGGACAGATGGACAGACAAGCTTAGAAATAACAGATGAGTCTATCTCGTGTACTTCTGCGTACTGTACTGCATACGTGCGCACGCATATGTTATAAGGTATTAAAATTGTTTATTGGGTATGGTTCCGGTAGCTCAGCTGATATTTAGCATATTAAATATGAATAAAAATGTTTTGTAATTTTTTTCTGGTTAACAATGCGGTTTAACAATTTTTTGTTGTTTGAAAATATCACCGAATTCATGACAAAAATGAAAATTATTTATAATATTTGAGAGGAAAAATTCAAACACTTTTATATGGTTAAAAGTACAGTAGTGAGCGGTAAGTGATGGTGTAAGTGTGTCAGGTATTATTAATAAATGCTGATAGTTGTACGTGTGTGTGTGTGTATGTGTGTGTGTGTGTGTGTGTGTGTGTGTGTGTGTGTGTGTGTGTGACTGACTCATTTACATTAAATATTAAATTTTAATGTTGCCAAAGCAATAGCAAAGCAAGCAAAACCAACAACAACAACAACAACAAAAACAACAACAACTGCAATCCGGTATAGCAGAAGGTATTAACAACAATAAAATGTAGTAAATACAAAATAAACAAAATGTACTACTCATATACACAAACTTATACCCATAAATACACACACATACACAAACACACACACACATGAACATACACTCACATATATACACATATACAAATAGACAGATATGAACATGAAAACCAACATGCATAAACACTTGCGTCCACTACCAGAGAGAGAGAGAGAGAGACACAGGATACTAGTAGAGTGTTGGCGTTATAATGCTGGAGAGAATTTCAAATTTTTTAATAATTCATAAGTGCAATTTACATGTTAAAAACATATGCACACACGCACACACACACATATATATATATATATATATATATATACTATATATATATATCTATACTATATATATATATCTATGAATTGTATATATATGTATGTAAGAATATGTGAAATATTTTTTTCCAGAATTCTTATCATCATCATATGTGATACTATATACGGAACTGTTTGACATAACACGATAAACTAGTGGATATAAATTCATGGCATGATGTAATTTTTTTTTTTACTCAAACTTGAACAATACATTAAGTTTGTTACATCATTTGTAAGTGCCAGAATTGGAAATGTGGCTTTAGAGACTTGCAATAAATATTTAATCATTCAACAACAGCCTCGATTAGCTTTCGTAATGATAAATATAAAGCATTTACACCGCAGACTTTAGCTGACCTTAATTCTCTTAATGCTACGGCAAAGGTTGCTTTGGGATTTAGGAAATTGGAAAACGGTGTAAGTATCAAAAAATCGAAAACTTTTCTAATTTGCGAAGATAAAAGAGCCTTAGTCAACCACGTTTTCGTACGGCATCGTGTCAGCAGCTGTTTGTTTTTGCAGCTTACGCCAAATTATTTCAACAGTCAGTGATAAACGTGTGAGTTCGCATTCCTTCCATTGTGGTTTCCTGTTTCTGTTGTAATTAAAACAATGTAAAATTTCAAATTAAATTCAATTCAGAACCCTTCGAATCATAATAACGCGTCAGCTTTTCGATTCTGTGTATGTATAAGCAAAGGTTAGGTGAATTTTTCATTTCAACTTCGCAGGTGGGCAAGTGACCTTTGTCTACATCCACGTCAATATAATCAACTCCTACAGAGCTAGGAAGAAGTATTTTTGTAAACATAAAAAACCGAGGCAAAGATTTCCAACTACTAGAATGCCATGAAATCTGTCATTGGATCTACACGTATCAGCCGGAAACAATCGTCCAATCAAGCGAATAGCATGTAGAAGATGGATAAAGAAACCGCTTATGTTGACAGTTTTCTTCGCGGTATTGTGCATTTTGATTTTCGTGCACCGCCCCCTTTAGTAGAAGAATAAAGATTTTTTATATTCACAAATAAATTCACCTTATTTTTTGATCAGTAAACCCAACATAAATCTCACGTAAACATATTTCCCAGTTCATCTGATCAACGAACATGCTTGACCAATAATTATATAATCACATCCATATTTCATCACTCGTTCTGGTCGCGATTGGGAAAAGTTTATCAAGCTTTTGGCAATTTATTTACAATTAATGGGAATTGCTTGGTCACCTTTTCGTGGGATTCTCTATTTGCTTCATCTGTTATTTATTAGAGCTGCTCAGCTACTCGGCAAAGAAGTGTTTAAGGCTTGCAATCTATAATCTGGCAACACTTGGAAGCATAAGAAGTGTATCGGAAAACTGTGACCTTTTCTGAGAAAAAAGGAGATGGAGGCCATGGAGGCCATCAAACTTACTCAAGCTCTGATCATACAACGAAGTGCTAGCGGGCTAGGGTACAGTTGGGTGTCTGCAGCGTGATGTGGTCCTCGGAAAGAATAGTGTGCTGGATGGCCTGCTGCGATGCTTGAATGTTCCAAACGCCAACGTGGCTGCGGCTGCGTACAGTAAGATAACACTCAAAATTTTACAGACAGCCTGAGGTCTAAAGATGAAAGGGCATGGATTTGTGGATGTCCACGCGAGTCAGGTTGCCCGAAGTAGGATTGCCACTGATATGACGATGCCCTTCCCACCGGATTACCGGAGCGAATGCCTGTTTGTGCTTCGGAGAGTACCATGGAGGCTGTGGTTACACCGATGTTCCATGAAGCCATTGAGCAACGGGGGTAGCAGACAAGCTTGCTCGCTGACCAAGCTGTTTTCTTGTTGGAGATTTTAGGAGTAGTAGGGTCCCCTGTATTGGGGATTGTCTTATTCCTTGTGGCGTCAGTTATCACTTATAAGATCAACTCGTGTGTTATCTGGCGCTGTGAAGTTATGGCATTCGCCGTAGGTGTTCACATTAAACACCGTGAAAATATGTCTTTATGTAACTGCGTGGTCGCCAAGAAAGCCATCTAACTAATTTCAAAGATTTTCCTTCCGCCCCCTACTACTGTCCCCACAATCCCTTTTCGATATAACTATAAATGTTCCAAAGTTCCAACGAGTCAACAGTGGTGGATTTCTATAAAAATCACAACAACTCGCTTACCAAACCAATTGAATAATGAATATTGGAATTTATATTTCTTCGTGTCCGCGTCAGTAAGTCCTTTTAAGGATTTTTTTTCAAAACATATTCATGGCTCTGAAAAGTGATCTCAGACGTCTGTCAGAGACTGCAACTTTTAAATAAAGATGTTTTTTTGCCTGTAGTTTTCGCATATCCTTGATCCATTCGTGGACGAGTGTCATCCGCTGTTTTCATATTCTGATTCCTAAATTGAAATTGAAAAATTATTATATCCAAAAACTCTATAATATCTCTAACGATTTTTGCAGTTTCCGATCTCCCGACCTTAGAATGATTTCTTCAAAAGCGCACTCACGCTAGATGGGTTTGCACAAATGAGACTCAAAATGACCGCCTTTTGCTTCTCGATACTGTTAGCTGCGATTTCTCATCTTTATCTGTATTCGCTTTTATGCCTTCATCTTGAATTTTTCCTTTTCATTGTTAAATATAATTGGTTCGATCTAACGACGTGCGGTAGTAATAAGTCGAACCAATCTGATTGCCGACATCTAAAAGTCCTTATTATGTGCGCTACAATTCTTTTTACGATCATCATTAACGGAGCCGGATTTTGCTCAGATCTCAGATCAGAGTATTTTTACGTGTTACTAAATGAACAACAATATTAATATAACTAATTACGAAGACGAAAGCTTACGTAACAAGATTAAAAAATTTTATGCCAAAAAAGAAATTAAAAAATGCTTCTTAACCTTCATGTCATCGCTTTTTCGAACTTTTCCTTTTCTTTTCTTTGTAAAATGTTTCCCATAAAGGGTCATTTCATCTAAATTCCTGTTAAGCTATACATAAATTGTTTGAAAAACAACGTTTAAAGATATTTTGTGTATAAATTAAAAATTTTTTTAAATTTATTCCTTGAGTATAGAAAAGAATCCATAATAAATACTTTGGGATTTCCTTTCTGTTCTTATTTTCGTAACTTTCTATTTCTTTCTACAGCAAAAGCAAAATAAAAAATTACATGAAACTTAGGTCGAATTGTTTGATATCGACCTTCGTATTCATTTTTATTGTTTTCAAAACCAAATATTAATTTTTGCTCTAAGCAGTTTATGAAATTATTATATTAAGGCAGGTCGAGTGGTAAGAACTGCTCCATCTATAACCTCTAAGCCCTAAGCCCAACCAAAAATAATATAAGATATTCAAAGAATACCATAACGGTAAGTAACGATATCCGAAGAATACCATAATAATATGCAACAACAAGGATCTTCTTATGCTTCGCCTCATGAGGAAAAACTGCTCCGTCTATAACCTCTTCATAAAGGACAACTAAAATACAACCCATCCATTAAGTGTACAAGATATCCACAGAATACTATAACGGTGCGCAGCAGCAAAGATTTTCTTACGCCTCGCCGCGTGGGGAAAAACTGCTCCATCTATAATCTCTTCATATAGAACAACTAAAGTATAATCCATCCATAGCCGAACAAAAAAGAACATATGATGTCCAAAGAATATCACAATGGTATGCAATGCGGAAGTCACTTGCTGAAGACGTAATAGTTTTGAAGATTTTCCCACACCTATCCTGGTTACAAAATAGTGGCGGACATAGCCTTGAGAACGAGACGTAATGCACAACAATCTTGGGTAGAGCCCCAATATCTTCTTCACTCTTTGCACATTTTTACCTTCTTGTGTATATTATGAAACACACAAGCCTTTCAAAATTTATATATGAAACATTAAATTATTTACCGAAAGATTTAATATTGCAATTACAGTTAAAATTTTCATAAAAAAATTTTCATCATTTACAGACATTGCGAAAGCATGCTTTGTTCCATTAATACATTTTGGAGTAATTCAAGAAATTCAGAAATACTCTGTAGCATACTTAAAATATCATACGTTTAACATATTGTAACATATTTTTGGGATCACATTTAATGGAAAACAATAGCATATTTAATGGAGACAATTAAACTTGGCACACTTTTAGGCTTCGACAATTGTTTGCCGATATTATTACATTATTAATAGCGGATAAATTTTCCATTATCGTTAACTCCGTAAGAACTTAAACAGTGAGTGATATCATTAATGTTTTTTCATGTCATGTAAGGCTAATAAAAGAATTGCGTATAACATCAAGCTTACTATGGTGATATATTCTTACCTCAATTGTAATATCAATGGGTAGACAGTTTTATATAAAACAAAGTTTTTTTTTCGGCTATTCACTCTAAGAGATCTCTAAGGCATACTTCTAGGCTTTACAAAACTGAAATAACTTTAATATACCACTCATTATAAATAAAGAAGAAAAAAATATCAAAAAACAAGCAAAAACGCTATAGGGGACCAACGAAAAACATTAAATACCCACTTAAATACCACTTTTCTTAACATAGTTATTCATATATCGAGTATTCAAAATAAAATGTTAGCGAAGAAGTGGTCGTAAAAGTGGTCCACTTCGAAACATTTTCAATACCGTTCGTCCTTGGACCAAAATAAGTCGATGTACCAAATTTCACCAAAGTGTTTCAACAATTGCGACCTGTAGGTTGGCACACGAAACGACGGACAGATGAACAGACAAGCTTAGATCAATTAACCAGATTTCAGTTCTGAATCATTCATTAAAACAAAAATAGGGGTCTATCTCAACTTCTTCTGGGTGTGGTATGCATCTGCACAACCTCATAGCTGGTGTAGAGTGAAAAAGGAAAAAAATTTCGTTTAAGTTTTATTACGTTACCTGACATTTATTCATATCAATGTCGGTATTTTTTCTTCTTACCCTTCTTACTTTATCCTTTGATTCTGTTCACTTGCTTTCTTTGCCAATGTGGCGGATAAAGACAACAAATAACCATCATTTTATTTGCCACCATTCTAACACTCCGTTAACCGCCAGATAGTATAGAATTACAATAACTAAACGGATGGTGTATGTGTACGAAGGAAAGTAAACAATAATTTTGTAACACCTGTATTTGTTTATGATACGTTATCTATCCATTTATGTACGGGTGTAAGCCATGACAACCGTTTTGACAACGTTATTATTGCTGTTAACTCGAAACAGCTATAAGTTTACGAGCGTGGTCTGGGCGAGCGAGCGGGTTGAGAAATCATAAGCGGTATAAATTATTGCTAGCAAAAGTGGTTAGAAATAAATTCACAGACTTAAGTAAGAACAACAAAAAAAGAAAAGAAAAAAATGCATTTATCCATCGTATCTTATGCGAATGACGAGATCTAAAAAATCTATCAAATGAAATGAAATCCTTTAATGTCCTTTAACGTCCATCGTTATATTGGCATAAAGTGTTAAAGATTAAAATTCTTGAAATTTCTTAAAACTAAAAGAAACAAAGGAAAGAACATTTTCTTAATGTTAATTACTTTGAGAACATTTTTGTGTAAATATGTACGTTTATATAAAAGAAAATTTTTGTTTTTTTTTGCTTTCAATTTTAGTCAATGGTTGCTTGCTTGCCTTCTCCAAACTTTCATCGCTTTATATGCTAAATATATACACTACTACTGCCTGCTACTGCATATTAAAGTGTTTTCTCGTATGGCAGTGTTTTTACTAAATCTTGTCAAAAAAAAATCCTTTATTTTTTTTTTTTGGTTGGCTATAAATATAGTTTCTTTAAAATTCTGGCACATAAAGTGTAGTAACAGTTAGCCTAGCCTTTGTTGTGTGTATGTTGGAATAATCTATGGGAAGTGGATTATTTTATAAAAATATGGAATAATATATACAGTTTTAGAGAGCTTAAAGAGAGAGAGAGAGAGAGAGAGAGAGCGAGTGTAGCAAGAGGAAATGTGCTCTCAGTATTCGTATATACAGCAGCGCCAAATTTCCTACACTTTCAACGTGAAATAAAAAAAACTTTCATAAAAGAGGAAATCTGCCAATCATGCGCTTTATAAAGAAAGAGAGTGAATAAGAGAACACATTTCAACATTTCAAAGGCAAATATGCTTACATTTGCAAAGAAAATTTAAAACGTGAATATTAAGAGAGAAAATCAACCCAATCAATTAAAGAGAAGCCAATTAAAGAGAAGTATTTGCTGATACGGATTAGAAAAGGAATTTATAAAAATTTATTAAGAGCTACATTGCGTATGATTTGAATTGAAAAACTATATATGCAAGTGTCCTACTAAAAATTCGCACATATAAGGGCTTACTTCAAAATCTATTCAAAGTCCACGTCATTTATCATACAAAGGTACATTAAGTGTGTATGGATATATACATCGTACAGAAAGACTTGAGATAGAATTGCCTATTATTATAACTGTCATTTTATAAATCGGTTTAAGCTTGTTTGTATATCTGTCCGTCTGCCCGTCTTGTTGTGTCACATCAGTCGTAGCCCAAAGGTACATTAGGTTTATATGGATGTATCCAACGTACAGAAGGACTTGAGATAAAAATGCCTATTATTATAAATGCCATTTTTTAAATTGATCTAAGCCTATCTGCACACGTGTCCGTCTATCCGTTTTCTTTTCTTGTGTCACACCACTAGTGTTACAAAAGTACATTAAGTTCGTATGGATGTTTATAACATACAGAACGACTTGAGATAGATCTGTCTATCATTGTAACTGTCTTTTTATAAAGCTTGTCTGTGCGTCTGTCCGTCTACACGTCTTATTTTCTTGTGTCGAAATTTGTCAATTTTTTTTTAATGAAATAGTCTAGGCTGACTACGTTTGGCCTAAGGACAAATGGTATTGGAAATTATTCAGATCGGACCATTTTTTCGATTACTTTTCATATAACATCTTATATTGGAACGTCGTCATATGAAGAATTCTGGAGCGGTGTAGGGTTGTTAACGATATGCTATGACTTACTACAATGTTTTCTGTTATGTGCCATTTGTTTCTGAATTTTGAATTTAAGCGAATTTGCGCGAAAAGCGGATTTTGAATTTGCAGGTGTTCCAATTGTCTTGAAAGCCGAACAAATAAATATCTTTTAAAAAAATTTCATATCATTCATAATATTTCCCAAGTAAATATTACAAAAGTGCGCGCAAAATGGTGAACATACGCGAGATAATTGTCAACATTAGTTTTAAAGGAAAGTAAACGCATATACGAAAGTATAATCAAAGAGAATGAATAACAAGAGAGTTAGTTGGCTTCCGTTAGTTTTACTGCTTTGAGCGACAAATTATTAATAAACTATTGTTCGTTTGACTGCATATGCTCCAAAACTAGTTTAGAACGGATGACGAAATTGGTTTTGTTTCAAGTTTATCAAATTTTTAAATTCTTCTTCTTCTCTTCTTCTTCTAGAACTCATCATATCAACAACAGATGATTCGTTGCGGTAAGTAGAAAACTTTCAAATTTTCTTGAAGTTATTTCGAGCATTTTGTCTACCTGTCAGTGCGTACAAGTTTCGTCACACAAAAAGCATTACTTATGGTGAGAGTCATTAATATTCGGTATTCGCCTCTGTAAAAAATAAATGCTCGTTAAACGTTATTTAGTTTATTGTCTAATCACCAAACTTTATTTTATTATTTTGTGCTGATAGTGCGTAAATATTAAAATATAATTAAAAAAAAAAAAACAAAGGAAACATTATTTGAGTAAATAACAAAATTGAATAACTTCAGGTACTCAAAAAACATAACATCATTAATACTCGATATTTGTCATATAAGGAAAGATACGAAGGAAAAAAAAATCGGCAATAGTAAGTAAACATTATAGTTGGACAAAGCCGACTATTAAATACTCCTACTCCACATTGTCTAACACAATTCTTACCTCAGTATGAAATTACTATTATGGGTCAATTTTCATCACCGCATATTAAAACTTAGGCATTTCTGCTCCACAAAGGATCAATTTTTCCTTATTAGGGTAAGATTCAAAAAATAGGCCGAAATGGCTGACGTTTGTCGGGAAGTTTCGAAAATTGCAATTTTTTTCCACACAACGAACTTAGAAAATAGGCCGCTATATGCGGACTAGTCGAAAATTGGACCGATCCAAACCATTTTCAATAGGTTAAGGCTTAATAAGTCTAAGGCTATCTGTTCGTCTGTCCGCCTGTCCCTATTCTTGTGTTCGAGCTCCAATCGGCAATTATTGAGATATTTTAATGAAATTTGATACACAGATGTACTTTGATCCAAGGGCGAACGCTATTCAAAGTGGTTGAGATCGATCTTCGGCTTTGGTTTTTAGTCGAGCAAGATCGATTTGTGATATTTCAACTTTCAGCTTTGCGAATTTGACGATGTCGCACAAAATATGCTTCAAAATGGCATATAACGTTACAAACAGATATATGTAAAACGTCGGCAGCTTTATTGTTAATAAAATGAAAGATAACCAAGCGTGTAAGGATGCTTTTGTATGTGCAGGTTTTATATACGTATCTCTAATAAATAAAAAATATTATTATTATTATTATTATTATTATATAAATTTAGCCAGAAAATAAATTCTAAGACTAAAGTCTTAAAGCGCTAGCATCTAAGGCTTTCGGCTTTATTTTTATTAATATTATTATTATTATTATTATTATTATTAAAAACTCTACCGCACTTGAGATTTGAACCCACGACCATTGAATTGTTACTCGAGACTCTTGCCTACTCGGCCACTCAAGCGGAAAAAAAAAAAAATGATAAATGATCGAGTACGTAGCAAACAATGAGAAAAATAAAGAAAGAGTTCATTTAGTACCTCTTCCTTATTGTCATCATTCCTCAGCTGCTAGTAAAAGTAGCGAGTGTACACTCTCTTGTTAATTATTCTCTACCTTATACAGTCTAGTCAAAGAGTAAAAAAATAAAGCAAAGAGTATGAATTTGACCTTTCTGCTCTTTTCAAATAAATCTAGTATTAAAATAAGAAAAAAAAAAAACAAAAATTAATATTATAATTAATATAATCAATGTAAAATTAAGGAAAATCAGTAATATTTGGTTGATAATGCTGGAAAATAGTATTTTAAAGGCTTCTTACTCTCTTGCAATTTATTTTTCCATTAACTAAAAAAATAAGCCAAAAAATGTTAAAAAAAAAAAAATCAAATTCTGTACAGAAAATGACGAGATATAGAGGTAAATAAATATTTATGGAATCGAATGAATATAAGGAAAAAAGCAAAAAGTTTACTTTCCTTAGGATAAATATTTATTATTATCCATCATTGAGATAGAAATGATCGAGGTTTGAATAATTCTAGAGAGACTGAATCTTTTTAAACCAACAACTGTTGGCTTGCTTTTGTTTACTTTCAGTGAAAAATGCTCTGGGATCCATTTTATGGTCGTCGATTATAATTTCTCTACAGCACTGTACAGCAATTTTAGAATCGAACGATTTTTCATTCGATAGTAAGAAAATTAATGCTTTGTCGATAGCAGTAAACTCCCCACTCGTTATATTGAGTCGATAATTCAAATCTATCGAGTTTACTTGACCTCGGGGGACCACAAACCGACTCCTGATTTCGCGAGAGAGTAACTGATGTCTTCTGCTTTTGCTTATTCCAGCGTATTAAGATCAACGTGGTTTAAATAGGAATTTTCTGTACAAATATACAGTAACCCAATAAAGTCTACGTACAGTACCCAAAATTGAGGTTTTTTTCATTAAAAATCGCCTTTATGGGTTGAGGGTAAAAAAATATACTTAATAGAAAACGAAAACTTTTATTAAATAATACTTTTTATACCCAACACTCTAAGACGGGAGTACAATCATTTTGTTTTCTTCCAAAACATACGCAACACCCAAAAAGAGGCTTTAGAGACGCTATAAAGTATATATATGGCGTGAAATCCAAAGTTTATTTAGCCATGTCCGTCCGTCTGTGTGGTGTGTGTTGTTGGCACTCTCCTGGTCACAAAAATGACTTAAAATTTGGTATAAACATTTGAAGTTTTCGCACGCAGTTTGGAAATGAAAATGGACCAAATTGGCCAGAGCAAAGACGCGGAATAAAGCGTAAACTGAACGCAACTCAGTTGTCTTTAACAAAAATTTTTGGATTTTTGCTCATTACTCGGAAATTATTAAAGTTAGAATTCTGAAATTTCCCCCATTTACTTTTCGAAGCCCCCTACCACTTAGGTCCGAAAATGGAACCGATCGGCCACGCCCACACAAAGCTACGCAAAACCGTAAAGACATCGTTCAAAGGGTTAGAAAAATGTTTATAATGTTACGAAATAAAGAAAAATCGTAAAAAGAAATAGTAAACACAACACAAACAACACAGAAAATGAGCACGGATCAGGCCGACTAAACCGTACAAAGCGTGAAAAACGAAATATTATCAGAATTGTAACAAGCGAAGCCTATTAGTATTCATCACGAAACCGTTTGAAACGTTTTAATAGCCAGCAAGTCAGAGCGTGCTCTTTGACCGATTTGACTTATTTGCCTACATGATGTTCTCATAGTTTTGCCAAAATTTTAATAGATAGATAAAATATATCACCGAAAAATAAAGTGTCGAAGGGGTCGAAAATGTGTCCATTCCCCGTAGCGTCAATGGTGTTCGTGTTTGGGCCAAAACACGTCAGTGTACCAAATTTCACCAAAATGTCATGAAAGCAAACATTAAAACGGACAGGCGGACAGAAAGGCATAGATCAATTCAGAAAGTAATTCTGAAGTGATCGGCGGGCCTATCTCAATCTAATATGCCATTGACCCATGAAAAAGTCACATGCTCATCCTCTGATAAGCATTAGAATAAAAAACACTCTCTCTTTTACCAAAGTGTTATCGATAATCAGCACATTTCCAAATAGGAAATTTCTTAAATAATTCCCTTTATTTTTCTACAATACCCTAATGGCCTTCTTTTTACTTTTAAAGAACTCTCTTATGTTTTTACGTTAGCAATTTTTTTACAAAGAGTAAATATTTTAAAATAAATTCTCTTGCCTTTTTTTCTTATGCTGATAATCATAAAAACAAAAAACAAAGAAATATTTCTGCATACACGGTCATGCATACCTGCAAGCTTGTGAACGTACACACATTATCGCTATATGAATACACCTGTGGGTGCATACTAATGTATATATATTATTTATGATATATATATATATATACACATATATAGGTATATGTATATTTCTATATACAGATGGATATATAAATATATATATATGTACGTATATATACATATATGTAAATATGTTGTTGTTGGATGTCATCATACTTTGGTTACTTTACCATGTTTGAACATCAGGTTCGTTTCTTTTTTTTTTTTTCCTTCTTTCAGTCAACGATATATTTTTATATGACGAGTTGAAAAAAGCCGAAAAAAAAGGAAAAAAAAGTAAAAAAAATAACAGAAGAAAAAGAAAAATTGATGTTAAAAAAAACCACATGAAACTCATTGAATGCTGTTTGTTGAGTTGACTTGGCGACCTGGATTCCTTTGTATGAGTGAAACTGATGTCTACACGACATTAACACCACGTCAAGCATTTTGAAGAGCCTCTACGACAAAAATCCTATGAAAACATAGTTCATGAATGAATATACATAAACATATACACACACATACACACACATAAATACTTGCATTTATACTTAACGTATGTATGTAAACTTTGATGGATTTTTCTATGGTTTATAGCATTATATGCAGATAGATATGTATATAGTTATATGAGGAGAGACATGTTTAAAGCTTTTGCTATGTTTGCATAGACATATTCACATTTATGCACATGATGTGTACTTTTTGAATACTTTATTTTCTATTTGTGATAGAGTGAATGCGACTCAATTATGTTGAATTGACATTTTAAAAAATATAAAAAAAAAAAAAAATTTTCTTTTTCATCAATCATGTGTATCCGGTAAGTGTTTATACCTATTTCACAGTTTTTCAATGTTGTAATTATTGAAGCGAAATAAATGTTGAAAAAATATTTCCTTTCTTTTTTTTTTTTTTTTTTTGATTTTCTTTATTTCATTGACATCCAGTTAAAGTGGCTCAAGGAAAAGTTTTATTAAAAAAAAATATATACCTATATGTGTATATATATATACAAAACATATTTTTTAAAATTGGCTTTGTTAGTAAACAAAATTTAAAAAGGTCCTGAACGCATATAAATATTGTTATAGCTACAGGTGCGTATATGCTGAAAACCGATATTTGTTATATGAATGTATACATATATGTATGTATATATGTGTGCAACGAAAACATGTTAATATTATTGTGAAAATTTTTATATGAGATTTTTAAGCCAAATGATTGATGAGCCGAACGTGTGTTTAAAATTAATTTTGACAAAGATTTATTAGGTAATTGTTGGAAAAATTGTTTGTTACAAAAAAAAAAAAACAAAAAACCGAAAAGAGAAATTTATTTTATAAAAGTTAATAAAATTCGACATAAAAAAAGAAAACGAAAAGAAAACTGCATTAAAGTTATGTCGAAACTCACATGCTCACTACTAGTATGTAAATATATTTACACATACACGTTCCGTATTTGTACTGTTCTCTTTCGTTGCTTGCAAGGTAGGTTTAAAAACATTTCTTTTAAGCCTAGTTTTAAATGTTTTTACTTCGTTTATATATCAAATTTATGAAAATCATCTTCAAATATCAAGTGTTTTCCATATAATACATTTTTGTTTTAATCAGCGTACGCTCAAAATTCTTCTTCTTCCAAATCCGTTACTATCGTTGATCTGCTACCGAAGCCCACCAAACACGTTCAGAGGCTTATGTTAATGTTGCTCCTTCATATTCCAATTGTCGATTTTGCATTCAATGGTTCAGAATTGACGACACGAATTGACTAAAAATGCTCTTTTTTAGCTACTTGTTGCAAGCGTTGTCCAGGATACATTGTTGCAGCTCGAATGGGAGGTCCTGCCACACCCAGCGTACTCACCAGATATGGTGCTTGTTCAGATCGGTGCAGCATGGCTTGCCTGGCACGCAGCTCAGCAAAATAGAAGAAACGCGCAAATGGAGCAGCGATGGCTGGATCCGTGCCAAACCAACGTGAGTTCTTTCGACATATATCGCTGTTGCCAAAAAGATTGTCAAATCTTATAGAAAATAATGGAAACTATTTTGATTACTATATAGTATGCCAATATGGGCAAACATCTAATAATAGGTGCTTGCAGGTATTTTGATCAGCGGCATCTATTTGTAAAAATAATGAAAGTAAACGAAGGCTGTCCAGAATAGAAAACTTTAAATTAAGAAAAAATTTTCAAGTGCTTTTGAATTTTAGAACTATGACTTCTAAATTGACAAATAGGTACAGAAATTTTCACTTTTTCAGGGATAAATGAAAAATTCATCTTTTTCACTATTAAAAAAGTGGAAAAATTTTATTTCAAAAAAATGCAGCGTAAAATAGGATTTCTCTTACTCGATACTCGAATATTATGTAAAATAAGTAAATCATTTGATTTGAATAAAGCGCAATTCTGGTGGGCGACAATGAGGATTGGCCTTGTAATAATTATGATCCCGAGGATGCCAAGGACCTGATAAGGAGGTATGATTACAATTTATTAACAGACGTTAAATTTAAAGTAAATTCCATTTACCTGATAGTTCCCACCTTCCGTTAACACCTGAGCTAGTTCGCACGCCTGCGAAAAAGGACTCTGGCAATTTTCCAGCTTTGTGTCGCATAACAATATTCTGGTATCTGTACACTGTTATCGCACTATCGTTTAAATCTATTCGAAACTGTACGAATTCTTTTCCATTTAAGATGTTAGGAGTGGACACACAAGCGACAGTTTTTGAGCGATTTTTGTTTATCGCCGACTTTGCATTGTTCCATCCACCGATGATGATTTCGTACAGGGGATCAACTTCCTTGGGAGTATGGGTAAGCGCTAAGTGAACGTCTTGTGCACAACAAACTCCAAAATGAAATATTTTCCATCAGTTAGACCAAAGAATTCGTAGGAGGTCTCTTTGGGTGCAACGAGTTCTGCATGTCAATCAAATAAAATTAATATTTTGCAACAATGTAAGAAAAATTATCTCTACCAATCGAATTTTCAAAAATTAGGGGATCCAACGTCCAAGTGCCCTATCATTACACACGATGCTCATAAAGTTTAAATCAAACCATTCAGAAGTTGGATGCGATAGAAAGACAGTACGACATTCTCTGTAACCAAGCTCGATAACGTTTGGCGTAAAGCTAATATAAAAGCCACCAGCTTTTAAAACATTAGTTTCAAACAACTTGATAACATCACTAACATCGGTTCCCTTTTCTTTCATCACTACATCTCCGCTTGATTCGTTGCTAATATTAATCTCATATCTCTCGTCATCTGTATTAAGGGTTTTAGCCAAAGTTAAACATATTTCAGAGCAATTCTTGACGACAACGCTAAAAAACTTGTTGCCGTAAAGTGGAATAAATTGTTGCAATTTGTTGAAAGTTTTAAGTTCTGTTAAAAGTTAAAATGATTGTTATTCCCACTTAATCTTAAAGCTTGTCGTTGATAACTCACCAGCTGACATTTTTTAAAAGGAACTATAAGCAAATATAAAAAATATATATATTTTTATATACTTTTCGTTTAAGCTTATAGTACTATACTGTAGTTCTTCAGCTGATTATATGAATAACTCTCGCTAACTATCGATGTCCGAAGAAATGGATTTACAATTATCGGAAACCGTAAAGAAGAGCAAAAAATACCTTGAAATACGCTCTCCTTCGTCTTATAGTTACGTACTGCGCGAATGACTTGCTTGCTTCAACTCAATATACGAACAATTTTCGTTAAAAAGGCAAAATAATTGAATTATATATATTTGAAAATAATTAGATAGCAGACTTTTATATATGTGCGACATATTTGTCCAGAAAAAAACTAAATAAATAAATAATAAACAATCAATAATAAAAGAATTCTCTATTAGAATTTGTCATCTCTGAATGTTTAAATACCTTAAAATAAAAGAATATTTTTGAGGTATTGTTCAGTGGATTAATCATTCAAGCAGGCAACAATAAAATAAACGACAGTCGTCAAATGCGCTCTCTGAGTTACGTTAATAAAATTGCTGTCGCTGAGAAAACAAACTTGCATTCGTATTGAATATAAACAAGAGTTATTACAGATCTCTCTTTTAGAGTTGTATTTACAGAAAAACATCTGTAAACGAGAAACACAAACAGCTGTTAGAGACTGAACTATTTGTCGTTTTGAAATATAAACTATATGCGAAATTTAATTAAATACTCATATGCGATTTCAAAAATATGTGTTATATATGTTCTATGTATGTACCGCATTTTCAGAAACGGCTTTTCATTACGTCCTGGGACAAAGTGGTGTGATTGATGGTATATATATAATTTTTAACATTGTAACTCATATAAAAATTTCCAGTGCTGTCAACAATATTCTTCTCTGCTTTAATTAAAAGAAAACTTTCTATACATTATATCTTCTCCTTATTCGTTCATATACGGGGCATAAAAGCAGAAAAAATTTGGCACACAGAAATGAAAGAGAAAATCTAATTTAACGATGAAGCAGACATGATTTATCTGAATTAATCATTAATAATATATTATAACAGATCTGTTAAAACTTTATTTTTAAAAATCTGAAATTAACTTTTTTCGCAATAAAAAAAACCTGGGCTTTACTACTTTTTTCATTTGTCAAAGTCTACATAATTTTCCATTCCTTTCACTTTGGATGATTGTTATTGTCTACCATACGCAGTTTGTTTATACATAACAAACAAACGTCCATTTGTCTTTTATTTTTCACATCTCTCTCAGTTGTTAATGCATTAGAATGAAAAATAGGGTAATAGGAGATAAATTGCAAAGCGGGCGACAATGGTACATGATTAGTCTCTCGGCGATAATCAATTATCTCTCAAAAAAAAAAGCACGGCGATGATCATAGCGATAACCGATTACTTACGTGAGTATCTCCGCATTTTTGCACTGAAGTTTTCGCGAAGAAAAGCATCAAAAGTTTAAAACGCAATTCCGTCTATGTGAACAAGTGTTTGCGGCGTTCCGTCACTTAATACCGATCGCAAACTCCTTGTATTTTTAAAAGCAATTTTCAAGGAAGTAAATTAAAAGCGCTTACCGAAAGCCGCAAAACTAGCTAAAGTTTTTTTTTTTTGTAATCTTGGCGCTTGTTTCAGGGATGTATTTTATTCAGAGCCCATCGTTAGCTACGACTTTTCTCCATTTTTCAGGCAAATCCATTTCGAAAAAAGTCCCGCCTTTAAAGGCTATCCTTATAAGAAATTAATGAAAGTCTCTACATCTGCCAATTTGCGGGATTTCATGAAAATTATATCTCCGCAAGATGTTTTTTTTATCAAAACGAGTGAATAATTGTACTGAGCAAAGTCGTGTGAAGTATCTAATGCGCGGCCTTGCTCGGATATAATGTTTTTATTCGTATTTTTGCCAAAGGTGACAAAAGTACATCTAAAAATTGGAAAAGTCGCTGAAAAGGACGCATTTGATTTTATTATATAAATATGTGGGCGTATTAGTTAGAACGATTTTGTCACTTGTATCTCGCAGGCCTATTTGTATGTATATATATATATATATATATATATATATTGAACTGATGTTTTTGGAATGTATTTTTTCGCCTTTGCCACTTAATTCCATAAAACAATTTTGTACCTAAATGTAGTGAACGCAGTAATCTGCTAATAATAACACAAGTAGTTATCACAAGTAATGATAGACCATTTTATACAATTAATTTTTACTCAAACAACAAAACAAAAAAAGGACCAAGAAGGTAACTAGACTAGTGTGAAAGGGAATAACACATACCAAAACAACACTTCCATCGTAATGCTAAATAATTAGTTATTACCATTATTGGCGACAAAGGACTACGTGTGTAGGCTACGAACCCTAGGCAGGGAATTATAAGCTTTTATAACTCTTATCTAACAGGATTTGCACAAAGAGCACGTAACTCAAGGAGTCAACAGGAGGTTATTACGAACTGACTTATTAAAAGAAAAGAGATTAAAACGCTTCTTAGGCTCCTGCCGTAGGATAATGTTGTACAGGTTAAGGAAAAGTCTAACTAAATTTCTCAAAAAAATATCTCAAAAATTATGGCCCGAAACAATAAAATAAGACAGACGGACAGACAAATTTAGACCAATGCAAAAAGTGATTCTGAATCGATCAGCATAATAAAAGATGGGTCCTTTCGGGTGTTGCACACACCCGCTCAAAGTATGTAGTAGTATGTCCTTGCACCATAAGGATGTAAAGCATCAAGAGGTGCAGAAGAATTCACATATAGATTTTTCTCTTTTTATTTAATTCCGAAATTTCGTTTTATAGTTTCGTTTTTTAATACTTCCTTTTAAGTGCAACGTGGTTTTCCTTGAGTAGTGAGAGTACAACACGGCGGGCCATCGTCTTTGTTCGTTTTTTCTTCTGTCACCTCGTAAGGACCTGAAATATCGTATTTTGAATTCTTATTAAAATCGTTTAAGAGACAGTAAAATTTAATCACCATGCAGTTTCCACATTCCTTTAGCACCTGGCCCGGTGCGTACTCCTAAGTAGGAAAATTCCGGCAATTCATAATCCCTATAGCATAGAAACGGACAACTCTCATTCATGTGTCCAACTTTTATGCAATCTTCTTTGAAATCTATCCAAAAGCCTCGATAATCGTTTTCATTTAATATGCAAGGAGTGTACACGTAAGCAAGATATTTGGAGCAGTCTTTTCGTATAGTTGATTGAGTGTTTTCCATTTCGCCGATAACGATTTTATATAAAGGTGGAAGAACTTTAGGTTCTGTAGTGAGCAATAATTGAGCGTCTTTTCGAGCGCTCACTTCAAAGTAGAATTTATCCTCTTTGTTGACACGAAAAAATTGATAAGGCATTTCTTTCGTTGTAACGAGATCTAAGGATTATATAGGACGAGTTAAGCTCTTTCTTATAAATTAACGTGGAACACTCTTACCTATAGGCGTTCCAGTAGATAGGGGCAATGTTTTCCAAGTGCCGGTTTCACCGCAATCGAAGCTTATAAAATTTAACTCGGATGATTCACAAACGCACGAGAGAGACATAAATGGCTCCTCGTCATCCTTAAGGCCAACTTTGATTGCCATATTCTCTAAACTTATCCAAAATGCGCAGTAGTTTAAATCAAAATTTAGACGTTTTTCTATGCCGCCACAGCGTCCCTCATGACATTTCTTTCTAATACGTGACTTCTCCCTCGAATTGCCGCTAATAACTATTTCGTACATCTCATCGTTCTCAACGGGAGTTTTCGATAAAATTATGGATATCCGCGTACTATTCTCGACTACAAATTCGATATTTTTATTACCATAAAGAGGTATAAATTCATACAATTTCGCCGAAGTTTTTTGACCTAACAAAGATATAAAAAATTATTTTTCCCTTTTTCTTAATAATTTTTATATTTATATACAATGAGCGAATTATGAAGCGGATGGATTTACCCCACAGCGCACAAATAATTTTTTTAATCATTTCAGCGAAATTTAACTGCACTTTTCGAAAATATCGAATCAATCCATAATTTTTTGTCTTCTTCTTCTTTTTCTGCGAGTCAACAAATCAGCGACAAATAATTTACTGAGTTGTTTAAAAAAGGTTCAATGTGAACACGAAGTTCTCTTTGTTCAACCGTAATAACGTTTGGAGGCTTGATTTTAAACGTGTATATGTACGAAATATGTATACGAAATATATACACGATATATATATATATATATATATATATACGTTTTACGAGTGATACAATCCGCCACATACCTATAAATATTGCGCGGTGGAAGTGAACTTCGCCAAGCTTCAATTTCATTTTTTATTTCATTTTCCAACTTTCGATGTGATATGTTCTCGAATTTTCTAGAGAAGAAAAAAGGAGCAAAACCAACAATATGAAATCGTTACAGACAGACCACGTTGACCATTAATAACTACTAATACAATTTATCACTCATTTCATACCCCAAAGCTATACCGTAATACCCCGTAAAGACTTACTTTTCATCCTTACATAGGAGGACTGGCGAATAGCAGACTTGGAGCATGTGGCCCAAAGTTCCCATAATAAATTCATATATCATAACAGCATTTTCAACCAGCCTTCGTAATGCGTGCTTTTCATAAGAAGGTTTACATTTCCAGAAAATTCAGCTCACTGAAAATCTAGAGGAGGGATGCGCACCGTTCTTCATCGACTGGTCAATTTTAGTTTTCATATCACGGCAGAGGCCCATACAGCATTGTGCATAAACTTGCCGTCTTTTATGGCGTAATAAACGAAAGGAAAACGCATTAAACGCATTTCCTATTTCATAGGTGCTTAGAAGAACCAACAGTGAAGGCAAATACAATCTGTTTGTCGCATTGCTTTGTGTGAGGGAATTGAATTATTTTATATTTCATATCTAGCGTCTCGAACTCGACGACCTCATGAGCCAACGGTTGCCTATGCCTGATCTATAGGGCTTAAATAATAACTTAATCAAAATATGCTTCTCTTCTTCTTCTTAAATATTCAGCGAGTCAACAGCAGACGATTCGCCGAAATCGAAAATTTCAATTGAAGAACGTTTTCAATTATAAAAGTAAATTTTTTTATAATTCAAGGACAGATGGACAATCATGATATGGATTTAAATGCTTTACGATAAAATTTGAATTAATTGCGTTAGTTTTGTGGACAGAACGAGTAAATAATTTTGATGCCCGCCTAATCAACGAAGTATGTCGAGCAAAGAAAGTTTATTATGCTGATGCTTTCAATTTGTGTTAACAAAATCAATAAACAACTTTTCAAGTGTTTTTCAATTTCACAACTATAAGTCCTAAATTAAGAAACAGAGAAAATTTCCATTTTTCCAGAGGTAAATAAAAAATGTCGGTTATATTTTCACTATTGAAAAAATTGAAAAATTTTATTTCATTTCATTTTACTAAAGCTCACTTTTGGCGATGAATAATAACGGCCATTCCTCTGGGATATGTCAACCCGTTCATAACAAGGACCTGATAAAGAAGTGCGATCAAAATTTATTAACAAATGTTAAATTTAGGTAAATTTCATTTACCTGACAGTTTGAACGTTGCATTAACATCTGAGTCGGTGCGCAAGCCTATGAAGAAGAGCTCTGGCAATTCTACAGCTTTATGGCACATAATATATTCCTGGCCATTGTACACTGTTATTGCATTATTGTTGAAATCTATTTTAAACTCTTGGAATTCTTTCTCATTTAAGATGTTAGGAGTGGACACACAAGCGACAGTTTTTAAGCGATTTTTCTTTATCGCTGACTTTGTATTACCCCATCCACCGATGATAATTTCGTACATGGGATCAACTTCTTTGGGAGTTTGAGTAAGCGCTAAGTGAACCTCTTGTGAGCAACAAACTTCAAAATGAAATTTTTTTATATCGCCCAGACGGAAAAATTGATAGGACGTCTTCTTGGGTGCAACGAGTTCTAGATGGTAATTAAATAAAATTAATATTTTGCAATAACATAGGGAACAAATTCGCTACCAATCGACTTCGTGAAAGTTAAGGGACCCAAAGTCCAAGTGCCGCTATCATTACAATCAATGCTCACAAAGTTTAAATCAAACCATTCAGAAGTTGGATGTGATAGAACGGCAGCGCCCTGGATTTCGTAACTAAGCGCAATAACCTTGGGCTTAAAGCAAATAGAGAAGCGACCATTTTCTAAGATATTAGTTTCAGATATCTCCGTAACATCGCTATTAATCCCCTTTCTTTTTATCGATGCATCTCCATTTGATTCGTCGCCAAAATTGATCTCGTACATCTCATCGCTTTCCGTAAGGGTTTTAGACAAAGTTAAACGCACTTTCGAGCAATCCTCAACATCAATACGAAATTCCTTAGTACCATAAAGGGGCATAAATTTTTGAAGTGTGTTAAAGTTTTCAACCTTTGCTAAAAGTTGAAATGATCGTTACTCCCACTTAATCGTAAAGCTTTTCGTTGATAACTCACCACCTGACATTTTTTGAAAGCGACTTAAGTATCCGTAAATATAAAAAAAATGTATATCTTTAAATACTTTTTGCTTATAATTGTGCACTGCGTGAACGGCACGATCTGCTTGTTTTTTTTTCTTTTTTTGAACTGGTTATATTAATAACTCTCGCTAACTATTGATAACTAATAAATGTATTTACAATTATCTGAAACCGTGAAGAAGTGTTGTCAACTAAAACATTAAAAGCGTAAAATAATTTTGCTTGATCTACTTGTGACAAAAACATCAAAAAAAAGTCTTTATTATTAAAATTCTTACCTTCTTTAAAAAATTTGATATGAAAGATTGTGTGAAACGTTTAGTTAAGCAAAGAAAAGGAGCAAAGTTTTAGAAACGGAAGCTCAATTACATGATGGAAGTAACTGCAAGTGATCGTAAAAAGCGATTTTTTCAAATGAGAAAAAGTCGTTGCCGCAAATCGATTTGATTACGAATGTTCGGTAACGTAGTATTCTCTATTATTGCAAACTCTCCATTATGTAAGCCGTGTATTACTCACGTCCGTCATGTCTGCTTCTCTATATGTGCCCGCGTGTTCTTAGAAATCATGTGTATGCCTGAAGCAACTAACGTTGACTTAAGCTCTTCCCTTTCACTCCTTTTGGGGTTTTGGGGTAACATTGGAGTGAACAGGTCACATATTCTTGATGTTGATGTTGTTTTTGCCGTTGTTTATATTACTTCTGTAATATTATACACGTCAAGAGAGGCATCTATTTATGGTGCTCCGAAATTAACTCTCTTGCTGATATTACCTTATCGTAATAATAGCATAAGCAATATAAAATTTCTTTTTCATTATGACTCAGTTCGTATATTTGTTTATACAAAGTTTTTTTTATTACACTCTACACTACTTCTAGTGAAGGGTGTAGATATATATAACCTTGTGTGTATTTATCTGACACTCTGAAGGAATTAAGATCTGCCCATTTTTCATTATACCGATCGATTCAATATCATTTTCTGAATCTAAATTGTCCCGATCGGTCCACTTTTGCGACCATTCTTCATTTAACGTCTTATTTTGAAAAGTCATAGGGACAAAAAAAATTGCAATTTGTACTGAGTAATAGCCTTTCGACATTCTAAACCGTTATGAGAAATTTAGTTCGGTTAAGAACATTTTTCGGGGCCTTAAATACATTCGTTCCAACGAAAACTGAATATTTATATGGTAAAAAAATCTTATGGTGAAAATTGGTTCATAAAAAATAAACTGAAAAAAAAAACCAATTTTACCGTATTTTGGAACACATGGGCCTAGTTTTTGGATACTAAAAATTCTTGGGAAATGCAAAACCTTAAAAGACTAATTTTTAATGTCTTATGATCAAAATTTCTTCTTCTTTTCACGTTTCATGCTAGTAATTTGACATAAAAATGAAGTGAACTGAATTTGAACCAAATGGGTTTATTTCTTGGACTGCACCTAATGCCCTCTGGAAAAAAGTTTCGTTTCTAAAGTTGCATGATGAATTAAAATTGTGTGAAATTAACCTTAGGGTATTTGGATCAAATAAGTCTATTTTTTTGTCCTTCCCGTTTGTAAGGGTTATCATGACGCTATAGTATGGAGAAAAGTCGAAATTTCTAGTATTTTATGACCCCGAGTTGAAAAATAATAAAATTTATAAGAAGTAAATTAAGTCAACGAAATTTGGATCGCGTCATGCGATGTTTGGACATATGGACTTTCAACAAAAGGTATACCTTTGCATGAAACTAATGTATTAATATTTGGTGTACTATAAGCAAAACGAATGAATAACTGGACTAGACGAACTGTAGTGTGGTGTAGGGCATCTAAAGATTGAACTTACCCGACTGTAATGTACTTTTTTATTAGAAACAATTTTTGCTTATTCCAATCTTAGAATAGAAAGTAGACCGCATATTGAAACCCTTATTCTATTAAAGATATATATAAAAAAAAGTAATTTATATGGGATGACGCTCACAAATACATAATTATTTTACAGATATACACAAAGAAGTACTTTGTACTGAATGACGTCCACAAGATGGAATTATGTAGTCCAAGTTTGCTGCAGTTAATTTGAAGCTAAAGTACTATTGCACCCAAAGGTCGACAAAAATTGCCGTGTGTGTGGTCCAAATTTCGTGTGGTTGTTTGTTACACTTAGTTGCTATTATGGATCAATTTTTATCAAGTTAGTGTTCGCGGATTCAAATCTCATCCGCGATAGAGTGTATTTTGATCGTACCTGTTGTGAGTGCTCAGGCGAACATAGCTCTTACAAATTGGGCACAACCATTCGGCTGCACTCATATGGTCCCTATTTCTTTTTTATCCTGACTTCTTTCTGATCGTCACCGTGTTTCACGAATAGGAAATTGAAAAAACGGCAATAAAAACAACAACATCGAAATATATTAACTGCTTGCGGTAATTTTGGCCATTTTTTTACTTAAAAAGATATTTCCTTAGAAAAATTGGTGTAATATATGTTAAGGAAAATATTTTTCATCATCTTCTACGAATTTTTCCCATCTTTCGGGCAAAATGGCGATATTGGGTCGAAAGAACTTATCTTGGTTCGGTAGAGATCCAATCATTGGTGCAAGGTGACTGTTCTTGTTTTTTTTTGGTGTAAGATGCTTATTCTTGTTATTTTTTTTCGTGTAAGATGCTTGTTGTTGTTTTTTTGATGTTTTTTGGTCTTGTGTTTAGACTTATCGTTGTAACATCATATGCCTAAACTCGGTTCCTGGCCGATTTATAGAAATAACGCTTACAGTCTGGCAACATTTTCTTAAGATTTATTTAAATTCATTGTGTGTTATATTTCACATACAATTACCTAAAAGTATATTAATAAATCTTTTAAAAAATATATAAATATTCGATATATTGGATTGCTTCCTGGCAAGGTGTAATACGTGAAGTCTTAAGTTCCAGTAGTTGCTTCAATCTGCAGGTAACGCTGTTTAGCTTTTTTACCATCATGGGTTTTCCATTTTTTTTTCTTTTTTTTTTTTCTTTTATCTGCATATCTTGTGTCGTGTATATCTCGTAAATTTTAATTTGTTTACTAGCCATTCAATCGTTTGTGAAGAATTTGAAATTGTTTTCTTCCTCTTTTTTTTAGTTTTTCCTTATAGGGGATAGTTATTAGCTATGTAAACTATCTGGCAAGCGTAGTAGTAGTAGTAATAGTACAGGCAAACACTATAAGAGATCTATATAATCAGTGCGAGATTTAAGGTCGATTTGGTTAAGTATGTTTATCCGTTTTACTTCGATTGTAAATTTTTCTATATTTTTTACTCTCTTTTTTAACAACTAGCTATTAGTCAAAGTATGCTTAGCAACTAAGTGTAAAATTCATTGTGTTTGTTGAGTTGGAAAATTTCTTATCCAAGTAAAAGTGGAAGAGTTACTAGAATACGTATGTAAGTATGTGCTTGTGCATGCTTTTCATATTACATTGAAGTAGAGAGTAAGAAGCATTGTAATAAGAAATTGTTGTAATATTTCAAGTTAATAAATCCTGGCCACTGGTCGGGTTGGTCGGTCTGTCTTTCTCTCGCTCTCTGTTAATAACATTGTAAGCAGGTGAGACAATATTTTCAAAGTCTTAAGTGTTAGCTGAAATATATATATATATGTGTATAATATCAATTTTATAAAAAAAGTGTAAAATTTAAAAATATTTAAAGTATTTTGAGTGCATCATAACTTAGTTCATGTCCTCTTAGAATTCAGTTTGTGTTTTCACTTTAGTCGATGCTTATATGTGCATGAAGTTTTCCATTTTTTTTTTTTTTTTTGTAATTAAAATCTTACAAATGACTGAGATTTTAATATATTTATGGGAAATTTTTCTGCCAAACCATAAACCGAGTGATTATAAATTCGCGTCTTTACTATAATTTTTTCTATATTCTTTTTTTTTGCTTTCGAAAGACTTAGGGCAGTTATGAATTCATAAAAGTTTGCATAAATTTTCTCTCGCTTCTCTATCTATCTCTCTTCACGATTCGTAATGCATTTCTCTTTTTTTTTTTTATTGCTTCCCTTTACATAACCCGGCTAAATGAAGTCTAGGGTTTGGCAAATGTGTTGGGTTAATGATGACTTTGACTATTTTACATGAATCTATTTTAAAAGAGATTAAGCATTTCCTGCACAACTTTGTCGTTAACTTGGTCAACATCATTAAAAAGCATTTGCGCGTGTAGGTGTCTGCTATTTATCTCACACCTTTTACCCTTAGTACCAACATATACCAACCAAGCCAACACTTTACACGTTACAGCCATAAAAAAAAAACGAAAGAGACACTTAATCAAATAAAAACAAGTAAGAACACTACACTGGGGCACAATTCATCATGAAATACTCTACACCAGTTATTCAAACATTTACTTTTCAATTATAGGGCATTATACGGCAAATGGTCGACAAAATGATCCGATCCGAACCATTATCGATAGGTTTTGTCCTTCGACCAAAATACGTCGGTATATCAAATTTCATCGAAATATCTTGAAAATTCTGGCCTGTAGGTTGAACATAAGAAAACAAAGCGTACAGACAGAAAGACAGACAAGTTTAGATCGATGCAAAAAGTGATTCCAAATCTTTCGGGATAATAAAAGTTGGGTCTATCTCAAGCCTGGGTGTTACAAATTTACTATACCCTTGTACCACAAGTGGTGTCGGATATAAAAGCAAAGAGAAAAGAAATCTGAAAACCGGCTTTCAACGACTTTCAACGGCTTTCTTATGCTTCTTAAGTGATATTTAGGTTTGAAGAAAAAGATTCGATCTCTGCATACTTATAATAAATATATGTATATGAGCCACCTACCAAATAGACCGATTTATAAAGAGATTAGAAAGGCTTGAACTAGAAGAGTGAATCGCTTACTGCTTTTAAGAAATGCTTTTCAAAAGATAGCGAGATAAATATGCAATCAGATATACGGGCGGGCGAATGCACTAGTGGAGAACAGTTGGTTAACATAATTCAATATTTTATGAGGTGAGAGGATACTTTTGCATACGTTTGCGTTGTCGTGGTTAGGAAGAATTACATATAGAAGAGAAGAAAGAGGATTCTATTTGAAGGAAGGGTATGGAGGATTTCTATGTGTTGGTTGAAAAGCAAAGTGGTTGAAAAAAAACCAGTGATGGTGCTGTGACGCGCAGTAAGCGCCCAGCCTCAAGACGAGCAAAGATAGCCGATTAAAAGACTTGATTGGGATTAGCAGACATTTTTTGTTTTCATATTCGTTGAAGGCTTCCCGAGCACAGCCCATGTTACGCCAATGTAGGGCAAGCTCTCGTTACGCATGCGTGGAAGCTTTCTAGACGGGCAGGTAAATAAGCAGATAAATTTTGTCTCATGCGGACAGAAGTTCGTTTGAAAACGAATTGAACTTTGTAGGATAAAGTCTTACACTGGCTAAGCTAGCGACAGTTCAAAACTTATACAGCCTTTCCAGACGGACAGATAGATGGCTAGGTAGCCAGCTAAATGTAACGATCAACTGATTAGATTAGTAATAAGCGAAGGTGGGTTGATTGAGCTTACGATTTCGTCTCAATGAATAAAGAATGTGATGAGTAGGTGATACTATGCAGCATACTTAGACTTTCTAGACAGATATGTGAACAGATAAATGGGCACTCGGACAGGTAAATGTGCACCCAGGTATATAGATTTGATCTTAGAACGAGTGAGACTTTTTAGACTAGATGTGATAGTGACGGTCGAATATTTCGGAAGAATATTTCGACTTCCCAGGTTGACAAGGAGGTAGGTACATAGATAAGCAGAGATATGAATTTGTAATCCAGCATAGTAAAATTGAAGCTGACTTTTCCAGCTCAGTACTTCGTTTCACCGGAATCTGAAAGGATTGTGAAGTGATGCTCTACAGCAAATTTAGTTTTCCTGGATGGATGTAAAAACAGTTAGGTGTACACTTAGGCAGATAAATTTGCTCTTGGAACGATCAGAACTCTGAAGTTAGAAGTTAGTGGCAGTCAAAAACTTCTTTAGGCTTTCGACAAGCAGGTAGATAGATAGACAAGTACTTTTATATACTTTTATATACTTTATGAGTTGAACGATGAGGTTAAAATAGAGATCGACTTATCCAGCTCATAACTTCATGATCTTTCAATCTGAATGCATCATTATCTAATGATAGTCCGAAGTATATTTGAGTTCTCTTTACTGACAGAAAAATCATGGGCTTCAAGTAGCGCTACAGGATATAAGTTCACCCTTAGCTCCGAATATCGTAAAAATGAAAAACATTTACGTAGCCAATGATAGTGTTAAGCCTATGAAAAGACAAGCCTAGTTCTACAACATGTTTTTAGTTTCTTAGCATAAAATTTATAAAATTTTATTAAATACGAACCAGTGTTAACGGAACTCTAAAGCGTATCTTGTAATGCAATTAAGAGAATGACAAAGTTAATATAACCTTTAATAATGTGCGGATATGAAAAGAATTTACTTGAAAAAAAAAAAGAAGAAGAAGAAGAAGAAAGTGGCAAAAGTTTTAGGCCAATAGTTCGGCTCAACGAACGACCAGCTAACCCTGTCTGTGTGTACATTTCTAATTGCTGCGAATGATGGTAAGATACAGCAAGCAATAGGAGAAAACAAGTTATATAGTTGCTGTTGTTGTTGTTGTCGTTGTTGTTATTGTTATTGTATGTAAGAATAAACTGTCGTTTTAATTTGAAACTTGTCTAGAACAACAACAATAATAACAACGGCAACAACAATCAGCCTTTGGGTTTTATCCTCGGGGTGTCTTAATGGTCATTACTAGTGCCAGTGAATAGTTGATGAATGCGAGCAAATGTCGTGCCGGCCATTAGGTTGGTTTGTATAGACGGACAAGTAAATGAGCAAACGGACGGACATACAGACAGAGAGACAGCGAGACAGACAGACAGACAGACAGACAGATTGAGATAAACAGAGCCAGAGCCAACAATTCCAAAGTGCCATTTCATTTTTTAATTGAATTTTAATTTGTTTAGAGTGCATTTTCCGTTCAACATATTTTTGCAGTAGGAAAATAATTTCAAATTTCATTCTTTCTATTATACATATATATATATATATATAAACAAACGCACATTCAGATATGCTTAATACATAGATAGCATAGAAAGGAGTGGTTGGGTTGATGGTAGCCTTATAATATATATAGTGAAATATTCACTTTTTTTTTCTTTTCTTGTGCTCTTTTCCTAAAATTTCTTTGAATATGTTTTTGTTTTTTGTTCCTTTTTGTTCTTTGTATGGTCGGTTGGTTAGGTCAGTTGGTTGTCTGCTTGGTTGTTCGGTTGACTGATTGGGTTTGGGTTTCTCTAGTAAATTCAGTTTGTAAATCGATTAAACTTAATTTGTTTTTTTATCCATAACCCTTTCTACTTTTTTCTCTCTCTTTCTCTCTTTCTTTCTCTTTCGCTCTATCTCTATCTCTTTCTCTCTATTTATTTATTCATCTAGCGTTTCCATTGTTCTCCATGATTATATTCTCATCTTCCATTTTCACTTTAAATGGCTGACTGACTGACTGACTGACTGACTGACTATTGCTGTTTTACTTCGATCCTTTTTAATTTGTTTTCTAATATTATTAAATTGCAGTTATATAGAGTTTATGCATTTGTCAAAAACTTGCCTGATTTTTACTCCTCTTGATGCCGTTCAATTTATTTCCCCGTTCTCTCACTCTCTCTCTTTCTCTCTCTCTCTCTCTCTCTCTCTCTCACTCTCTCTCTTTCTCTCTCTATCTCTCTCATTCCCTGGTAACTTCTTAATGAGTTGATATTATGCGCCAGCACACTGGCCCTAGATTTTATTTTTATATAAATATATAAATAAATTTTTTTCTTCTTCACTAACGCTTGTTCGCTTCCTTGCCTAACGAATGGTCGGTGTTAACACACTTTGTTTTTGTTTCTTTTCTTTCGGTCGCATTAGTAAGTAAATTACTTAAATGAATGTAAGTGCATGCGAAGTGAAACTATGGAGTGGCAATTGTAAAAGCTGTTTGTAAAGACAACAATAACAAAAATGATCCAACATTGAATCAGCCATCTAGATAACAAAAAGAATAGTTGGTATGTTGGAGGGTGAGGTGGAGTGGGTGGGGGTGTGGGAGGAGGAGGGGGAAGGTGGAAGTGGGGGCAGTGCGTCGGTAAGACAAAAACTTTAGATTCTATTGAGGGTAACAAGAAATGTGGAAAATTGAAAAATTAATAGTTGATTGAAAAATTTGTTTATTTTTCCGACAATCACACACACACACATATACACATACACATACACAAACATATGCGCGCACATACATAGGCACATGCATTCATGCTTTTCCCGCCTGATTGAATGCGCAGGAAAAGAGAAAAAAAAAGTTCCTTTTCTAAAGTGGAACGAAGCAAAAGCAAATAAAAACGGATTAAATTATTGAGAAATGAAAAAAAAAAAAAACAAAAATACTTTAAAACTATTGAAAAAGAAAAATAATGAATAATAAAAGCGATAATAGCATTTACTACCAATTGCTTAAGATATTTGTTTCGATTTCTATTAATAAGAATTTTGATTGACTGAAAAGAGTCTATTAAATATTTTTCCACAAGTTTATGAAAAAATATCATTTCAAAAAAAAAAAAAGAAAGAATGTTTTCCGATTATCGTGGACCACAAGCTACCATTAAGTCACCTTCAAAACTTTGGCTTAATATTTTTATTCAGATAACGGTTTTTCAAAACAAGTTTAAGGCCTTGTTAAATCATCGAAAAAGTACTCCGATCTGAATCATTTTCAATAGCATTTGTCCTTGAGCCAAAGCGTATCACTCAATCAAATCTCATTAAAATATTTTCAAAATTTTGATCAGTATGCAGGGACATGAATATGCATGGACATACAGACGGATAGACAAGTGATTCTGAAGCAATTCGTATAATAACAGATGGACCAATATCAAGTCGTTCGGGCTGTTGTATACATTGGCTTAATATGCTCTATATCATATGTGCTATAGGGTATGATGAGAGATCAGTGAAAAAAAGCTAATACTAAGAAATTTAACAGCTTTACGGTTGTAAAAGACCAGAGACACAAATAAATTATTGCAAAATTAACGGAAGGTCGACAATGAGCGAGATAAAGATATAGAAGAAGAAAATAGAAACGGCAGAGAAAAATAAAGCTAATGCGGGATAAAAAGAGGAAGAGTAGCAGAAGGATCTTGAAATAAATTAACTTAAAGATGGATCTTCTTACAATTATAGGAAACATCAGTTAAGCGAAGAAGAAGAAGAAAGAATGTATAGCGGAACGACAGCAGCATGACATAGGGACAGAAAGAAGGCGAGGGTTGGAAGAGAGAGAGAGAGAGAGAGAGAGTGAGAGAATGAGTAAAATAAAAATTGTAGCATAAGTTCAATTTAAAGAATTAGTCAAAAATTGTCTTTCTCTAATTAGAGATGCCAGAAGAATAGAAGATGCAGAAATAAGTGAAGCAAGATAAACGAAACGTTCAAAAAGGAATAGTATTGGGGTCGAAGAGACGCGGGGAGGCACGAAGATAGTAAGATCAAGTTATAGGAAGTAACAATCCATGACTTTTTACACCTATCGCAGATTTAGGAAGTACCCCAACCCCATCGTCGATTTATCTTTACATCCAAAACAAGACTCATTGCTCCTTATTCATTTATTCACAACCATCATAGATTACAAGATATATATATATATATTTGTAAATCTTGAGTCGTGATCGTCTATTCGTATCTTTGTCCGCTCATCCCCTTGGCGCTTTATTTATTTATCCTTAACCATACCGCATGCTTCTCCACTCTGTGCTGTTCTTTCATATCTTTTAGAAATTTCGAGAATAATGCAAAGTTTTTGGAATCCTTTGTCGTGACAATCTATTCGTCTTTTCATCTCCTCGTTTCATTAGCGACTTCCCTACACTTTCTTTCAAAGTCGACTGATCTTTACTGCATACTTTTTCGCCTATGGATGCGGTCGCTTACCAATTAGCTCCTTCAGTTAACTCCTTCAGATAACTGATTCTTCTTTCGGTCTTTTTATTTACTTAATGCGCACTTCATTCTCACGGCTTAGACGTACAACATCCCAACGGCTAAGACATGCTTCATGTCAATGAACTTCTTGCTGATAAATAAATTCAAATGCCTAGTCTAGAGGTAAGTACTGTATGTGTGTGCACAAAATTGATTCCTATGCATATTCTAGTTGATAGATATCCAAGGTGAACAAAAACACTTAGGTTTCTTATATGTATTTGCCTTAATATTATTATTTACAAAGAGAATAAATTGTAAGACTAAAGTCTTAAAGCACCAGCATCGAAGGCTATCGACTTTATTGAAAACTTTACCGCACTTAAGATTTGTATGCACGACTATCGAGTTGTTGCTCAACACTCTTTGCCTACTCAGCGACTCAGGCGGATATATTTACTTTACTCTTACTTACCTAGCTATTCTTACTCTTGAAATTTTAATGATTTGATTAAGAAAATCCGTAGGGCTTCATAGTGACAAAATCACAACGAAGCTCCTTTGAAAGACGCAAGAACCTTGTAGACGCGTTCACGGTCTGCAAAAATTGTGCTACTTAATCAAGTTACACCAACGCCTGCCCATAGACCAGCAATAGAAATTTCAAAACAAAAATCCGACAATATTTTAATTGATCGTTCGCAACAGGTCTCTTTCTCCGCGATGTATAAAATAAACTCCAAAACTAACAAAAACAAACTAACAAAAGCAAAAGAAAATCGCTTAGAACTCAATCAAGTTCAATCAGTTGCTTTTAATCGTTGTTTGTTAATTTTCATAATCTTTTTAAACGGATTTCATTCTATTTTCACTTTTGCAAATAGCGTTCAACTATCTAGGATGTTGGCATTTGATTTTGTTGGTGCTTTCATTAAAGCAACCTAATGCAGGCAGGAAATGTTCAACTGGCTTAACTATGCAAATTGGTTATTTTATGTCAATGTAACGACACGAAGACCTTCTAACGACGAGAGAAGCAAGCAACGACGGATACAATGTATAGCAGGGATGCGCAGCATTTTTTTGCACCAACGGGCCAAAGTTTTTATTTTCATAATAAGATCTGGTTGTAAAGACGGATAAAATTCGTTTACAGCATTTCTAGGTGCCAGCAAATTGATTTCAAACGTAGTGAACCGGACTCGATGCCATCACGGGCCGGCGTTTGTCCCTGCCTGATATAGCATTAAACAGGCACTGTAGATAGAAAGAGAGAGAGAGAGAGATAAATAGAAAGGCTAACGAAGTTACCTACAGTTTAAGACGACTCGTGGAATACCCGTCGGATGATGGATAATTGAACGAGTGAATGAATGCATGAAAGGAAATCGTTTAGCTTTTTTTAATTATATTCAAATCTGTTTACGCTACTAAGGTAAACATTATAAAAGTAAATAATTAAAAAAAAAAATTTTATTGTTTTTTTGATGCTTTTATTTGAATAGAGTAGAGGTTCTTGAGAACGGATCATGCCTATTGAAAGGTTAAAATTAAGCAATTAAAATCGAAATCCTTTGAAGCCAAATTTCAATTTTTCTCTGCAAAATTTCGCGACATTAAGTACGTCTTTAATAGACAGATCGAGGGACAGACATCAACGAAATTTATTTACATTATGAAAATCTTGAAGAAGAATCACTTAAGATCTTGTTATAAATGAAGTAAAAAAATTTTTCCCATAATACTTTTCTGATAGCGATTAGTAAATAGAGGAATGGAACAGCAACCGAAGTAAATACAAATGCAAATTGCGCAAGATGGACTTTAACCAAAGCTTATGGTAAAAATACCGGACCCTAACACTGCCAAATGGATTATGTAAGCGTGTGCGTGTGTGGGAAATGGATGAAACAGTAGCAGTTGAAGCAGGGAGACGCAGACGAAGACTAAGTAAATTTTTGAAGAAAATATGTGTGTAAAAGTCAATGAAATGGAAAAAGAACAAATAAAAGGGCATAACAATGACACAGTTTCCAGCAATGTAAAGAAAATCTAATGCAAAATTTTTGTGATAAAAAGTAAAAAAAAAAATAAACTAAGACGAAGGAAAAAAAAAAAGAGAAAAAGAAGCGGAAAATGAGTAAATAAGAAATGAATAGCAGTAAGAGGAAAAAGGAAACGGAGCAATAAAGGGAGAGATGAGCGTAAGTTAGTTAAGAAGCCCAAAGAAAAATGAAAAGAAATAAGTGCAACAACGGCAACGCTTTATCAAATCATCAGACGAAAAGGAAAAACGGAAAACGCTACGGAAATCAAAAACAAAAAAAAGTAACAATTGCTCGAACATAGGCTACGCTAGTACCCCAAGCCACTGCGGCCATCATTTTATTGAGCATGAAATCAACCAAATTTGTACCTTTATGAATAGGAAAAAGCGAAAACAAAAGAAAACCAAAAAGAAAAAACAAGCCTAAGGGATGAGTTTAAAAATCGTTAGAAAAGTTTACGAAGAAGAAGTCGAAAGACCGGAAAAGGATATATGGCAACCTTCAGCCGTCGATTTTTTTTTCTTTTTTTGATTAAAGTTCGTTACTATAGAGAGAGCTGCTTTATTATTATTATTATGAGCGGCTGGTTAGTAAATAAAAATGTTCCCTTTTATTATACCATAAAGATATCTACAGCAACGGCAGAGCATAGTTGAATAAATAAGAAAATGAAAGAAGAGGAAAAGAATTACTACAAAATAGAACAAATAATTAAGAAAATAACTGAATGCAATCAACTTTACAGCCGTAAATATTACGAGGTTGATTTCAAAATTATCGGGTCGAGTCTGCTCCTTCTTCTCCTTTCAGGTTTCTGTTTTACGAATTTATTCAATTTGCTTTTGATCATCCGTTTTTGATTCGTTGAACATTCACGAAGTAGCAGAAGAAACTTTCAAATGAAAATAACTTGTCTGTCCATAGTAACGAGTTGCTGATTCTTCGAATGTATTCGATTCACCAATGTATTGCCCAGATAAGAGTTAACACTCATTCTAAAGCTTAGAATTCCTTGCCAAAAGCTCTACGACGCTTTACTTGCACTCACCACGTATATATTAGTAATAGAACTTTTATCGGTTCGTCACTTCTGTACACTCTTGTAATTAAATTGGTGTAAGTTGTTTAAGTTGTTTTTCGTACCCTACATCATTTGTGGTACTAGGCTTTATTATGTTTATGCGGTAATCGGGATACACACATCTTTTACTATACTAATCGATTCGGTTTCACTTTCTAAATCGATGTAAGCTTGTCTGTCCGTCTATCCGTTTTGTTTTCTTGGTTTTCAAGCAAAGACCTATGGTACAAGCACAAATTAAGTTTGTGAGGATGTGTGCAACACTCAAAAGAACTTGAGAGAGGACCGCCTTTTATTATTACGGTTGATTCAGAATCGCTTGGTGAATCGATCTGTGCTTGTCCTCTCTGTTTTTTTTTTTGCTCAAGGTGCAAGTTGCAATTTCTGAGATATTTCGATGAAACCTTGTACATGGACATGTCTTGCCCCAAGGATGGACGCTATTGAAAATGGTTCGCATCGGACTGCTTTCTCTTCCATACAACGCATTATCTTGAAAACTGATTATACCAAGAGCTGTATTAAGCGAAGATCTTTAGGGTATTTAATGGAGATCCGTAGCCCTCTGTGATATTTTCATTTGTTTTTTTTTTTTTTTGCTTTGCTCTTAAATCTTTCGTTAAGATCTTTACTTTCTTCATATTTACTGTAAACTCAGCGTTAAAGGTTTTTGAAAATGATTTCAAGATTACACATGTGTTAGTAAATATTATAAAAATTCGGCAGCTTACTTTTACTATATTAATTTTGTCTAGCGAACGGAAATGGAAAGTTTTGTTAACGAAATTGAAACAAATCCTCATGCTTCTCAACGTTCCCGAGCCAGTAAGAATCTGTAAAGAAAGCAAAAAAAGAAGTGAGTATGAAGTCTTCAGGCAAAACCATGCGTAAAGCGATGGGATATCTACGCATAATTTCTATTCAATTTTTCTAAACTTTA
>CCAG010023596.1:0-22728 GCA_001077435.1 Glossina morsitans morsitans
CTCAAGTAGTTAAATCTATAACAATTGAAAACATTAACAACGCGTATATAGACTAAAGGATACAACAAAACTGCTCTATGCTGATCAATAATTTATAGGGTTTACGTGATGAGAATGAGAAGCATAAACTAAAATTTGTTTTGCAAAAATAAGTAAAAACATTGCTGTGAGCTATCGACTACCCTACAACACCGTACAGTTATTCACATAAAGACTTTTCAAAATAACTCGTTATATGAAATAGAAAGTCAGGCATGACTCATTTTCATTAACACTCATCATTGGGCCAAATCGGATGGATGTACCAAATTTCATCGCAATAACTCAAAAATTGTGGTATTCAAATTAAATACAAGAAAACAAGATGGACAGATGGACAGACAAGCCTAGATCAATTTAGAAAGTGGTTCGTTCTGAATCGCTCAGTATAATAGAAGCTGGGTTTATCTCAAGTCCTTCTGAATGTTGCACCAAGTGGTGTGTTGGTGGGTAGGGTAAAATAAATCATATAAAAATTCGGTTACAGGAAATCAATGTTAATTAAAATCCAAGTCAATTAAAATCAATTCAAACCCACTACTATTACATACTTGATTTATCGAAAAAATTCATGAATTAAATGTAACCGTATTTTTTGTCGATTTTCATGCCAACTATTTAATAAAAATGTTTATCAATCATTATTAAACGCCATTAAAACAAACATGATCTTAAACTACCGTTTTAAACTCTTACAGTTTCCAATTAAAAGTAAATCATTCTTTTAAAATTTTAGTACACAGTGTTTTGATATCTTTAACATAACACATAAATGTAAAGTTTAGATATTGAACATTTTCGTTTAGGCAGGCACCTGAATATTTCAAAGCTCAAATATCTATAGCAAATAATTCAAACGCGACATTAAAACTACCACAGCTGGTAGCCTTATACAACTTAACAGAGAGAGAGAGAGAGAGAGGGAGAGAGGAAAAGTTGTTTACTTGATATGCTCCACATTGCATGATTGCAATAGTCATTCTTAAGCGTAGTCAATATGTACGATTTTTTTCTACGTCCATTAATGCTGTTATTAGTTCTCACAATACACATACATTCACGTACATGTTTTCTGTGCTAATAGATTGCATGCTATGTTATTATTTCACTTTTCAATGGTAAATTAAAGGCGTGATCACAAGACATTTGATTAAAATTCTCACCGTTCGCAGGAAATTTTGTTCAAATTACATTTTGCAAGTAAGAAATAAATAAATAAATGAAAATTCCTCTTACTTTTATTTCGCCATAATAAATTGTTTAAGTTATATGCTTTAAGTCTTTGTATAATTTATTAAATTTAATTTTTTTTTTTTTCTTATAATCATATTTCTTCTTTTTATTTCTTCTTCTCATTCAAACGCAGAAGGCATAATATCGTACAGCATACCAAAGGGCGTACAGCGTGGCATAGAAATCGATTTGTCTGATAAATCATACGATGGCCATGAAGATGATGAACGTTATGTCGAAGGTTTAGGTCAACTGGTGGATGGTCAAAAAGGCAAAGATAATTTCCGTTTAGATCAAGGCTTTGGCAAAGGTAAGCATAAAGTTATTAAATTGCAATAACCTTAAACTGCTAATTATAATGATTCAACTAAATAAAGTAAATTAAGTTAGAGGTTAAAAAAAAAAACAAAATATCGAAAGGAAAACTTTTAATATAAATAAAAACAAATAGGGGAATTTTATTCAGCTAGAACCGAATCTTTTATACCCACAAACTTTATCATAGAGCAAGTACAAACACTATAGTGGTGGATAGTATACTATTAAATACTCTACATCTGTAGTAATTGATAAACCAATTTTTCACAATAAGGCGTTGTAGGGCAAGTGGTCGAAAAACTCAGCCGACCCGAACCATTTTAAATAACGTTAATCTTTGCGCCAAGAAAAGGTTAGTGTATCTCAACAAAATATTACAAAATTTGCGGATTAAAAGTTGAAAGCAAAAAAACAAGATGGACAGACGGACAGACAAGATCAACCGAGCTAATAAAGAAGCTAATAAAAAAGGGTTCGATCCCAAGTCCTTTTAGGTGTTGCACACATGAGAACAATAAGCCTTTGTAGCCCTTGTAGTGGTCTAGAGTATAACAAATATTTTCCAAAGAAAATGAAACTTTTTCATGCGCCTTCCACAGGGAAAATATGTTTTTGAATAGGAATACATATCACCAAATGCCTACTGGTAGTGTTGCCTATACATTTTATAAGTTTAATACCAACTAAACGGTAAATGTTAACATTTGAAGCCTGCAAAGTGATGATTTTGAAAAAGAGGCACCCAGAGATTAGGAAGACAGTTTGTCTGAAAGCGGTCTGTCACTTATTTAAGGCTCAAGACTGCTGATTATCGATCGAAAGTCGTAGGCATATTAAAGTATGCATACACTTCATTGACAGTATACTTCGCTTACCGTATTCGCTAATTGTTACTTATTTAGGGGATATGATATAATAACATGCAAATAAAATTTGTAAGCGAAAACAATTTTTATTAAAGTAAAAGCACGCTCGCACCAAAATAGTTTCATTCCAAAGATGAGTAGTAAAAAATACTCGTACGAAGACTTCAAACGGGATACAAACTTCGTAAGAATTTTGTGCCCGGAGAGAGGATTTAGAGATGTGACAGATGAAGAGAATATTGCGACTGCCTGCCAGAGAGAAAAGCAACCTATTTTCAAGTCTCAAAAGTCGAAGAAGTCGCATTATTCAAAACAAAGTCCGATGAGAGGTCACTTTAAGTAAGCGTTAGGTCAGCAATATTTCGTTAACCTCTATGCACAAAAGGAATGCAATTTTCTTACTTGTCGTGTAGGAACGGCAATGCCATTACTTTAAAATGCTACAGTTTTTGGCATATAAGTAAAGGAACTTCTATCTAACCTATGTGGTAGGATTAGTGGTGCAAAACACAGCCATATTACATATCATTGTCGTAGAGTTTCAAACATGTTACCGTATATATAAACCAGTATATGTTTAAAGTGTAATGCAGCAAAGGCGTAATGCATATATGCGTAGCTCAACATACCAAGTTGAAAGCGTTCAATAATAGCTCATAGATTTTATACACAAATTTTTTTAACGCAAAACCAAGTAAACCTGCTTCAATTAATGTCTCTTTCCTATCTCGTCCAGTCGTAGTATTGCAATTTTGTGGTCTCCTATGCATATTTCAATGCATTAAAAATATTTGATAAACTTAATATACCCCCTGCGGAGAGCTTAATAAAAATCATATTAAATAAAATTTTACAAAAATTGTTAAATTTATGATAATTTATTTACACAATTCTCTTTGACTTCGATGTCATAAAGTATCATAAAAATTTCATACTTCATTGACTACATTTTATACTTTATGGGATTGAAGATAACGCAACTAAGATGCTATCAATAAAATATTCATGAAATAAAAAACCACTAAGCGTATGCCATATGACTTTTATACCATGAATAACATAAGCAAAAAAAAGCAACTAACTCTCACTAGTATAGTGAGAAAGCATACATAACTTTAACTCCATTATTAAACTCTACTTTTTCTAATGTTATTTGTTGGACGTGTTCTCTTTTCATTTTATAATTTGTTACAACTTTTACGATAAAAAACTTGACATGTTAGTTCCGATAGTATTAATGGAAAAATTATTGTTATGACAAAAAAAAGAAAAAAAGAGGAAAAATCTAAGAATTGGAAAAATTTACGCATCCCTGTAGCTTGAGCTTTACTAAATGCTTGCTTACGACGAAAAAAATTGTGAAAAAATTACAAACGTCTAAGAGCGAATTTTCAATACACCCTACACTACAGAAATATATGAAAACGGCGCTGCTCTCTTTATTTAAGAGAGCATATGATAAATATTCGAATTAAACTGGCAAAGAGACTCAGCAATTCTCTTAATAGATCTCTTGAAAAGGCCCTAACAGAGCTCTGCTAAGTTGTTTCAAATAGATGTGGTTAGATTTGGAAGCATAATTTGTCCAAATTTTTTCTTCTTTTTTTTTTTAATACGACTCAGAGGAGGACCTCAATTCGTGTAATGCGGTGGTGACTGCCACAAATAAGAGCTTCGTAGGTATGCGTGCCGAATCGATAAGTCTTTGCCGACTAAGTACTCGCTATAACTATAAACAAAAAGAACTCTGATGCTCTTGAGATTTGAACACGCGGTTCTTACCTACTCGTCTACCCAGGCTTGGTAGGTGTTTGTGCCCAATCGATATGTCTTTGCCGTCTGAGCACTCACTATACCTACGCACAAAAAGAACTTTACCGCACTTGAGATTTGAATCAGCGAACACTGACTTGATGGGCGCAGTTCATACCTATTCGTCTACTCAAGCGAATAAAATTAAAAAATGTAAGATATTTTTGTGGACACTCCGTGAATTTATATGAAAAGAGCTTTCTTTCCTTTCCAGAGTTATTTTTAACAATCTTTTGAAATTTTATATGAGATTTGATTAAGAGCTATTTTCATATAGATTCACGAGATGCCTACAAAAATATCTCACGCATTCTCGTTTCGATGTAGTAGACTTGCAAAACCAATCATATATTGTTCCGAACAATTTAACAGAGATCTTTAGGGCATTTATTGAAGCCTGTTCAGGGAGTTGGTAAGTGTCTTTACTAGATCAAGTCGAAATTCATCTTCACACCCTCAGACCCTGCTGAGCGTTTACAAGAGGTAGTTGTTAGTGCACTTGCTAGTTATCTGCTAATTTGATCTGCACACCCTTTAAAAATATTTGTAAAATTTCAAAACTACATGACACTAAGCAAGCTTGACATTTTTCCGAAGTTTTTTTGTCAACGATTGCCTAAGTGAGGCAAGAGGACACATTTTAAGAGTTAAACTAGACTAACAAAAAGCACTACGTCTTAATTCTCAGTTCCATTTTTATAGTTTCTAAAAATCAACCACATAGACGTACCTGGGTGAAAATAAACGAATATAACTTAATCGCCTCAAAGTATCATCTCTCTCATGTATCCATAAAATGCGTGGAGAGTTTCTCAAATATGTATATATGTAGTCTCTTATATTTAAGTGGTAAATATGAGTGAAAATGAAAAAATTTCTTAAAAGCCTTAGACATTATATCCCTTATATGCTATCGCTAAGTAAACATTTTTGCTAAATGTTTGCTTGCAACTAATTGTATAGAATTTATTTAGAGATTTCTATCCAAACACAAAAGTATCCCCAAAGAGCCAATTTATGGAGTGTTCTTTGTTATAAAACGAAAATCTAACATAACTTTCCGTTTTATAGAGCAACTCACATGCTTTCAAATGTTTACAAACATCTACAAATAAATAATAATTTTATATATCTTATGGTTGGTATCTCCATCTGTCCCCATTTATTTTCATTGTTATGCTTGATAATGATGCTGAAAATGATGACAATGGATATAATGTTAAAATCTTTATATGCTGATGATTATTATTGTTACTACTGATGGGTTTTCATTAGCATATATGTTTACAATACATTTTAAAATTATAATTAAATGAATATTCTTCACTTAACTTTTTAAGTGAAAACCAAACAAAAGCATTCTGCTGATAAATATATTAATGAGATTATTATCCTGTATAAGAAAGGAATTTCATCTCGCTTGACATGAATCCTTTTTTTTCACAAGCCGTTTCCTTTAAAGCATCATTTTTTTCTGTGGGGGAGTAAATTGCCAACAAATATTTGGTGTAGATAATGGTCATAAGAGACGGTCGGCTCTTGAGACCTCTAGTTTTCGCAATATACTTCAAATAAAGAATTCAAATTTTGATCTCTGTTCGCACTTTGATCACTTCTAAAAATGAGTGAACAAGTAGACGAAAAATAGCCGTGATTAGATTGATCTTTTTTGGTCACAAGAGCCAAGTTTTATATACAAACTTTCACTCACAAACTACCTGAAAAAGGAATTGTCGAATTTATTAAACTCATCACTTGGTCAACATAGTGGTTGAAGGAACAGACGCTTAAGAAACAAGTGAAACGGCTACAGTGTGCCCTGGGCCTCCATTATACGCCATACAGCGTCATACAGCGTCCTATTCATATAAAGACTTTTCAAAATTAGACGCTACCTGGTAAGTGGGCAAAAAAGTCATCCGATTCGAATCATGTTAAATAGCGTTCGGCCTTGAGCCAAAAGACACCTAGGTCCAAATTTCATCAAAACAGTGGACTGTAGATTGAGAACAAGACGGACAGACAAGCTTAAATCGAATCATAAATTTATTCTACGTTGATTAATACAATAAAAGGTGGATTTATCTTATGACCTTTTGAGCATTGCATACATCCACACAAGCCTAAGGCACTCTTCTACCACAAGTGGTGTACGGTATGAATAGTAAAAAGAATTGAAGAAGACGCATTCGACTTGGGACGTGAATGCATCGAACTGGATGACTTATTGATCAAACTATTCAATGCTAACTATCGGCGATGCTTGGGTTCTAGTGGAAATCATAGCACACCTATGAGTAAGCTTCCAAATGGTGACTCCTTGTTCAGTCGTTGTTGTCAAAATTGAACGGTAGAAAATGACTTTCAAAAAGATTATGGCAACTGGTACGGGCAGTAAAGATGGGACACGTTCTATTGATATGTTGAAGACACAACTGGCCACAATATAATTTTAAGCCAGGAAATCTGTTAGTAATGTTGTGTTAAAAAAATTCAAGAAAACAAAATTTTTTATTCCTTGCTCATGCGCTTATTATTTAACCTATATTTAGCAAGTAAGAAAATTATATTCGACCGCAACTAAATCTTTTATACCCATTACCGTTGCGTTAAAAAATCTTAAAAAGAAGAGAAAAATTAATTTCCCATATTTTTTATAACAACGTACGGAGATGGCTGGTTTTTCCATTTCTGTTGAACAAAAATGAAAATGTGTAACATGTGCTTGTTGTCGTTTATGGACAAAAATCCATCTTCTATCTATATCTACTCTCAAGTCCTTTTGTTTGACACCATATCGACAAATTGGATTGTAAGGCAGAAATGAATCCACCACTTCGTAACGTCGGCAATATTTAATTTAAAATTAATACACTTAGCTTGTTCCATCCTACTCTCCAAGTTCTTTTATTTGATACCAAATTAATTACACTGCTAAGAAAAAAAACAATAATTAACGCAAGAAAACAGATAATATATTTTCGTGTAAAAAATGTACAGAAGAATTTCCAACACTCTGTCTTGCTTACCTTATGAGTAATAAGCACAAAATATCAAAAAAACAAAAATTTGATTTAGGTTGAAGATTATAAAACTTGTGTAGGCGTGGCTGATATTTTACATTTTTGTACGTGAATAGTAAGGTCGTTTATAAAGCAAGTATTGAAAATTTTGATTGTCCATCTTTCATAATAGATGAGTAAGGAATAAACCCAACAATTGTTACTCAGAGGAACGGGTTGGTGTCTCCTTCAAGTTATGTTTTACTGTGGATGTGTGTTGTGACCAGTTTGCCCCATTTTCAGCATCAACATACGTGCAAAGCCTCTGTCGTACACAAGTAGACAGGTGAACAGACAGACGGACAGATGGACATGCTTAAATCGCTTCAGAATTTCGTGATGATCAAAATATATACACTAGACGGGATCTCTGAATCTTTCTTCTGGGTGTTGCAAACGAATGTACCCCTCATCCATCGGTGATGATTATAGAAATCATAATGCGCTGGCCTTAATAATCAAATTTATGCGGTTCTTGAAACAGACCTATAACGTATCTACAATTTTAGACCGGTTTAAGCGGCATATTAGACATACGTCTACAAAATTCTCATCTCTTAAATATCGATTTTTCTAACATTAAGATGTGTAACGAAAATCATGCAGATACTAGAATACGACCTCGAAAGCTTCAGAAAATCACCTTGAATATTTATGTAACCTTTGATGTGTCCTTCTTGCAATTCACAATCGACCACTGACTTATCTCGTATAGTGTCAGCCTTCGCTTATAAAATAAAATAAATTGAAATAATGCAGCAAAACATTTCATATTTTCTTTTAGGCTATGAATGGGTGGGCTGGCGTAATGATACACCAAATCTATTGGGCCGTCCTATAGAAATCACTTTTGAATTTGATGGTGTGCGCAATTTCAGTGCTGTGATAATACACACTAGCAACATGTTTATCAAGGATGTGCAGGTAAGTTGCATTTTTTTTTTTATGTCATTGGGCAAAAAAAAAAAAATAAAAATAAATGAATAAAAAAAATTTGTTTTTTTCTGCTCCATCAGTGTTGCAATGTGTTTAATGTAGAAAATCTCATAAATCAAAATAAAAATAAACATAAAACTATATATTCAGTGATACGTATGTATTCGTGTTTGGTCGCTGACTAACTTGATATCAGTTATGAAAAGACTTTTTCAACCCCTCCCCTCTCTACTAGCGAGCAAGGCAAACAATAATGATTAATATGTTATAAATGTGACATCTATTGTGTTTTCAACTAAGACTTTCGTTCTTTATTACTTGGTTTTGTTAATGATAAGAAAATTGATTTTATTGCCTTTAAAACCAAACATGACCGCAACATTTCCAGCAATAATGTTCATAAAGGGTTGTCTTAAATTGTCGATAAAGTTGTTTACTCTTTTTGTATGATTGAAATCAACTGCTATGTTAAGTTATTAAGTTGTCAGATAAATAATAAAATGTAACGGTTTCGTTAGTGGTTTCCTATACTACGATATCAATCGATTTGATTTTACATTTCATTAAATCAATGTTTCTCTTCTAAAGTAAATAAAATTATATTACAAGTCAATGAATGACTAACCGCACCAAACCCATATCTTCTAAAGCACTTTAATAAAATGTAATCGTTTAGAAAACACTAAGAATAGCTGATTATATCGATTATGTTGAATGCTATCTTTAAACATTTATTGCTAGAAGAAATTAAATTTTCAAATATTTATTCCAAATAAATAGCTAAATAAATGCCTCAGGATATATTACGTGCTTGAAGAATACTTTTAGCAATCACTACAGCATCATAAAGAATATGCTTTAAAACTCGCTTTGGATACAAAGCTGCTCCGAACGGTTTTACTTTTATGCGCTTTTCAAAAGAATGTTTTTTCAAAAAGAAAATTAATCAGGAAGAAATATTCCCTTGTACGCAAGTATGTTTGACTAGTAAAGTAAAGGTATTGAAAAGAGTTTTCAGCGAAAAGAATTTTAACACATCAAGCAATAATTCTCCGCTTTGGCAGATATACGATAGCCCTGTTGACAAATACAAACGATTTCTGAATATTGTCAACCTTCAAACCGTTTGATGACACTCATAACAATTTCATGACATTCGTTTCATTAGGTCGTACGTTACAGTGGTTTTTGTGAGCCCAGTTTTGTAATTTTCATAGGCAGGGGTGAAAAACATTTCGTTTGTTACCGTAAAAACCTCGTAAATACCGTGCAAACTAAGTATTGGCTTAAAAAGGTCTTATGGAACCTCTGATGCATTGAAAACAAAAATTTGCCGATGGTTTTGTTGATTCTAAGCAAGTCCGAAGCACTCGATGATGCTGAAGGTTGGGATCAAAAAACTTTAAAAAAATCCGCCTAAAATCATTTTTGAAGAGCGAACGCTAAAGCTGCGTGAGATAGCCGACATCCTAGAGGTAACACAATGCAGCCCATTTACTATTTTGCACGAACATTTGTCTATGAGAAAGCTCTGTCGGGGGTGAGCAACGATATGATGCTTCAGCGCACTGTTTGATCGCTGTTTTGGGTGAGGTAAAAAAGAATATAGCGGCGCTTTTTGAGTATAGATGAAGCATGGAGTCATCGCTACACTCGAGTGGACAGCAACCGGCAAAAGTCACCCAAAACGACCAAAAAGCAGCGTCAGTAAAACGACTTAACTTGCAATCAAATGATCGGAACGTTATGAAATTTAGACACACTGTGCTTGAAGGTCAATATTATTTGAAAACCGGCAGCTATGTGCCAGCCTGTCACTTATTATGTGAAATGTTATAAGAAAACGCAAGTAGGTCGGTATTCGCTGAAAGTAACGTGAACACGTCTCTGGCGAATAATAACAAGGTAGCTGAGCGAACTTGACGAAGAAAGTGTTTTATTATTTGTATTAGATTACAAAATTAAAATTTAACTTCAATGCAAAGTAAGGATCAAATAAAAGCAAGTCTCACTCATCTCTTGCACAATACATAAAATCAATTTTATATAAATAAAGGAATGAGACTTATATTGAATTAATGGTCCGGTAATCGGACAGCTGGGGAGGATTCGCTTGTTGAAATGGAAAGGATTAAGGCCAATACCAGGCGACCGTTGCAAAGACGGTTTTGATGGTTTAAACCCAATTTTGAAATTTTCCACCTTTCACCAAAGCAAAAAGGAAAAATAAAAAAAAACAAGTGAAAACACTCTAATGATCTGCGGCTTACAATTAAATGCCCTACACTCTCCTACAGTTATTCATATAAGAACTTCTCAAAATAAGGTTTTATAAGGGAAGTGGTCGAAAAAACGGTCCTATCTGAACCGGGGTCCTCGGGGTAAAAAGTATCAGTGTATCAAATCTCATCAAAATGCCTCAACAATTTTGGCTTGTAGACTGAACACAAAACGGACTTAGGGACAGACAGGCTTGTATCAATTCAGAAATTGATTATGAATCGATCGGAAAGGTGGATCTATCACAAGTCTTTCTGAATGTGTGTAAAAAGCTCTACATACGAATATTTTATTCTCTTGCACTTTTGTCCTTTTAGCAACAAAGCATAATGAGTTTGATCCGAATTTTCCTTCAGCAATAATAATAATTTGAAAGTAGAACTAACGCATCTAACGTTGTTGCTAGCATACGATAACTTTATTTGAAGAAAATTTATAAATGGAATGGAATTTGCTCATGATTGAAAGACAAAATTTTACAAAAATAAAGCAAAATGATCCGGTAGGAAAAATTCTTGTCATAATACCAGTCAATGGTTGTTACCAGTTATAATAACTTGCCAATGGAACTTCGAAGATTCGTTCAAAGATAAGCAATCAAGCTCATATAAGTTGACTTGAAAAATGCAATAATTTCAGTTGACTCTGGAAAATATTCATCTAAAATATGTTCACAGTGTAGCAAATTTAAAGGAAAATGGTGAAAAAAAACCTGTACAAGTTTTCTTTAAATTGAAATATTAAATATTTATTAAAATAAATGAAAATAAAAATAAATCTTTTTTAATAATAAGTTTACATAGTCATTGGAGTTAGATTAAACGATGTATATAAATAATGTTAGTTTTTGCTGAACACATTATTTATTCTGCTATGTTAAATGGAAACTTTTAATCGGTCAACCGTTACTAAGCAAAATTATTTAGTTTGATTTTTTTTTTTCTGGTTTCTTTTTTTCCCCCAAAACTCGCAAAGTCATATAAAAAAAACTCTTTATTAAATTATATCAGTTTTTGTTAATTGATTGAAGTGTAAAAAATATTTGAAATTTTAATTTGAAAAATTATCTATTACCGCAAAGCAATTGCAAAGTAATAATTTTTTTGACGTCTATACCACATATGTATAAACCGCACACACAATATATATATCTATACATATATGTGCATAGATGTGTAAATGTGGGTGTGTGTATACGCTTATATATGCTTATAATAGGTGTACAAATAAATTATTTTTTGTTGAAAGTGGTTGCTTTATAAACGATACCTGTCGCGTTAATTTCTTTCGATATTTCAGTTATATATAGTTAAGTTGTTTACAAGCTGTCGCTTAGTACAACTTAAAGTCTAAAGAAGCGGATGTCATTTATGGCACTGGATTTTCTTCCGTTTACCTTATTTTCTTATTTTTCGTTCTGGCATATGGCCTATGAGAAAGAAGTGGTGAAAGAGAAAGACATATTGGAGGTGGTAATCACAACCTAGTGGATAGGTGCCCAATCGGTAAGTGTTATGCCTTTACTAGCAGAGCACTCACTATGGCTACTAGCAAACTAAAATCTAATGAAGCGCTTAAGATTTAAGCAAGCGAACCGCAAATTTCATCCACTCGGCAACTCGTGCTAGTCATGCATAACTCGGCTTGGAATAGAAACGCGGTAATTAGTTAGAAAGCGTTTTGCGGCATTTCATGCTAAAGAATTGTAGTCTTGAAGAGAACGAATATATGCAGAATATATTCCATTTTCACCGGATGCAACCGAGGATGTGATCTTCAACTTAGGCTAAGATATCCTCCCGGTTGCGCAATTACTCTTCTGGATTGTCTACTACAGGTCGATCGAGTTATATTTAGCAGATCAGTGGCTTACAAAAGTTGATGATGAATGAAACTGGATCCAAGGTCCTTTCATCTCATAAAATCGTCAACATTCCACTCTGAGGACATCTGCCAGCTACCCAAAGGCCATAGATAATGATGGCGAATATTTCGATTATAAGGCTTTTTGTCAGTAGTTTTTTTTATTAAATTTTAATTTTATGAAAAAAATTGAATTTACTTGCACACCTAGCACCTATGTATATCTACATTTATATATCAAAGGATTTGCTGACATTAGCCTTTGCACACCGTTTGCAACATATCAAAATACCGCTCATAAATATCTCGAACTTCAGATGTTCTTGATTTATTTGAAGTTGTAAATGTATCCGTCCGTCCTTCCACCCTTCTCTTATTAGAATCCTAAATGTCGCAGAATTGCAATTGCGAATATACTGGTGATTGGTGGACATTTTTTTAGGTTATATGACCAATCGTTCAGGGAATGTTCCCGATTTGTGTAATAAGTGAGGAAAGCGAAAGAGATAGTGAAGCGGCACAATCGGCTAGCACTATGCTTTCGTCGACTAAGCACTTACTATGATCGCAGCCAAAGTGAACTCTACCGCATTGAAATTTGAACGCGCCAGCGGAGACTTGGTAGTGGTGATTCTTACCTATCTCGGCGGATTGAAGTGATTGTTTACGAACAGACTTAATACACAGAATAAACTTTACAATATTTCATTATCTCTTCATAAACACGACGCGATCTATAGACAAACTCTCTCGAAGATAAAAAGCCAATATTTATCATAGCCAATTAAAATTCTAAGTTTAAATTTTTTTTTAACTCTTTTCATTTCATGTAAAGTGTCGACAATTTCACAATATTTATCCTCAAGTGGATATTGCTTTTCGTGATTATTATTTTAAGTTAAAAAAAAAAAAAACATTTTTTTTTAAATATTAAATTACTAAAAACCATCATTTTTATCAAATATTTAAAACAAAATGAATGTTCTCCGCCCCCCACAGGAGAAAAAGTAACACTGCAAGGTGCTTTCGTCGAAATGAAAATAAAATTTTATTTATAAATACTTTTAAGTATTAGGTTAAATGTAAACAAAATGTAAAGAAAACAAAGCTCACTACTAAACCAAAGACGTTATTAATAAAAATTTCATTTTCGTTTCTTGTTTTCCTTTTTTATTTATTTTTTTTAGTTTTTTAATCTATTGTAAACATTTGTCGACAAAGGGTAAACAAATATTCAGAAAACACCACTTGAATATTAAGCACATAGTAAACGTTAAGCACATATTTACTTATGTTCTCGCCAAGAATCCAATGAGTCCATACACATATAAATAGAAAAACGATCATGCCAGACTGCTTGACGGCGATTGTTATTGTAATATCAGCGAGTATATGGTATAGAAGAAATGTTTATAAAATCTTTAATTAAAAAAAAAAATAAATAAATAAAAATAACAACAAATCAAGCTGTAGTTTTTAAAGTAACACTTTGTGTGCTGATGGGGTTTTTTTTCTTTCTTTCTTTACTTGTTTTAATGCATGTCGTAACTCTTGATATATTACGGCTGCGGTTTATTAGTAGCATATGTTTTTCACTTTTTTTTTCAATAAATTTATTGCTTTTGTTTTTGTCAGTAAAATTCCCATGAAACTTTGATTAAATAATTCTAAGGAGAGCACCCACAGAGCACTGTTATACTAACGAATGTACTATAAATCAATGGGTGAGAGGATCGAAATTAGTTTAAATTCTGAAACGAATACGTTAAAAACATATTAGAATACAGTTAGGGATGCTTGGCAGATACGCGAGAACAGTTCATTTTACATGGATTGTTCTACTACTCCTGCAAATCAAAGGTTCATTGGTATAAGAACTTCTTCAGGCAGGCAGACAGACAGGTACCAACCTGGTGTGAAGGTTACTACATAATATAATTCAGTAAAATTTAATTTTTTTCAAAAAACATGCACTCATCTATCGCATATTCATGTCGATGTTCTTAGCTTTGCGAATGTGAGGTTAAAGTCATAATATTTGACACAAGTGAAGGAATATTTTTTTGCTTCAAATAACGAGAAAATATATAATTTTTCATATTCAAAGATTAGACACAGAACAAAATTCTAGGCAATTGCTTAGAATACGCTAGCGTTTTACGGGATGCATTATAAACTTTGATTGTATTGAGAACAGCATGCTATCGTACAATCTTTCCTATTGCTTAAAAGGCAAAACCAGAATCAAACAACTGTTTATAGTAATATATACAGGACTTGCTGTTCACACTAAGGGATTCGCTAGAGAATACTTAGGGCGATAAAATGTAAATGGGTGAAGCTAGCCCACTATATGTGGGCCACGTTTTTGCCTTTTGTCTAATGGGTAAAAATAAGAACATTGGTAGGGTTTCTCGAAAAGCCATTCTATATGATAAGTGATGATATAACACCCAAAGGAACTTAAAATAGCCGCATCTTTTGTTGAATTAATACCCCTGTCGGTCCGTCTATCCGCCTGTTCGAGGTTTTTGTGTTCTATCGTCAAGTAACAATTCTTTAAGGTATTTTAAACAAGGTACAAGGTTTCCAGTTGCTGTGTCATGGAATGTGATTGCATGACCTGGACTTTTTAGATTTTTGGCAAATCTATAATAACTTCGTTTTTCACTAACATCTTCCAGCCTGATGCAATGCGTGTGAAATTTAAAGCTTTTCTAAAGTGCTTTCAGAAATACTTTTACTGTGATTGTAAAAAAAAAAATTAATTTACCTTAGTAGATGTCCTTGTGTGATACACAGTAAAATCACCTTATGCATATGGCAAAGGTTATAATTCATTTTCTATATTTGTCAAAGTATTTGAAAAGATTTGTCTCGCTTGCAAAAAAAGCAATTAATTTCTATCAATTAATTGGACAAACAATTGCTTGTACAACACTATCTTTATCCAAACACAAAAATTATTTATCATTTAATTATCCTAATTACTCTCTACAAATATGGAAATTTGTATTCATGTTCATATTGATGTGCCTGATAGGCATACACGAATAAACCAACACAATAACAAATAAAGTTAAACAAAATCAAAACAAAATGATTAGTTTTATAGCTAACTATAGTCAGATGTTATAAAAATCAAAGAAAATTTAAATAAACTCGAATATTACAACAAATAAATAATTAATTAAATTTAAATAAACGGCAATACAACGAATACTATAACAATGTTCCAGTCACCTTTTTTCCTTATCCAAAGTTTCCGTATTGGCGTAAATGTCAGTTCATTTCTGCATTTTCAAGAGCTCAGCAGTGAATGCGATCATTAAGGATGTGCTGAGTGTTCTATAGTTCGTCTAAGTGTACAAATAAATTCTGTCCCTTTCTTGATAAAAATTAACTTTATTTAAAATAAACTTATTACAGAGCTTAACAATCGAAACATTCACTCGTTATTATGTGTATATAGTGTGCACTTGCCTTTCATCGGACGGCTTCCAAATGCCCCCGCGATAAAAGTTTTATGATTTCGAAGGGGAATACCCCTCGAATCATTTTCGCACACCATCAACTTTGCAGAATCACTGCTCTGCCAAAAATGACTGCATCGATCTGAATCAGTACTAATCGGAAGCGGACCGGCGTAGAAAATAATTTCGCAATCGGAAGAAGGTTTTAGCTAAAGTTGAAGATCACTTCCTTGCTGTAGATAGACTCATGCATCTCCAGTCTGAATACATTCTATCGTCTTCAAAATTACAATTACAAATTAAGCCGGCTTCACACTAACGTTGCGACACTCGCGAATTTGACGATCTTAAGCTTAACAATTCTGCTTAAGGAAGAAGATATCGTTAAATGTTTTTATGATGATTCTTATTGATATAGGGCAGCAATATATGTGTCTACTCTTCTTCTCTGGAACACGCCTATTTCATTATTTCTAAATGTTGTAAAATATACCTATTTCTACGTCAATTTCATGAGTAATTTTTGTGAATCATCACCGTCGCAACAATGGGGATAGAGAGGTGAAACGTGGGAGAAACATTTCTTGATCGATCCACAATGCAGTAGAAGCTAAACCAATTTTGAAAAACAGCGAACATTTTTTCATCTTTTGATCCCATAAATAAAGCTCTTACGAACTGCTAAACCAAACGTTCGTCAGAACTGCTTTCATATTTAGTGAAAAACTGGTCACGATTGGCTTACCAATACGTCTACAATTCACGAAATTTTACTTCCAACTTATATCCAATTGCTTTCCCATTTATTCTAAGGCACGTGAATAACACGCTTAGCCTTTGGCAAGGATTTAAGAAACATAATATCATACTGTGATCAAAAGGTTGCAAAACTATTTAATTGCAAATGCAAGCGACTTGTAACCCAAACTTATTTCGTCTCATTCACTGTAGGTCCTATAACCATTTTGTCCGTAATCGAAACACTTATGCGAAAGCAAATTTCCAGAATGGCCTACAAAACCTCTTGCCATTCGCGTATGTCGCTCGAATCGAATCAAACCGATATTCTCCTGTTCGTGTTTTCAATTTCAAGAAAAGCCAGATATCGAACTGAGCTAAATTAAGTAAATAGGGTGTTTGCTTAATGACCTAAGTAAAAATTCTGATGAAATAGTCTTGACAAACCGAGGCAACGTGAGGAGATTCCTTAAAGTTTTGCGAAAATCTAGTGTTGTTTGACCATAATTCTGGCACATAACGCTTAAATAATATTCCCGGTTCACTCTACTGCCGCAAAAGAAACCTGACGTGGGAAAAGTTAACCCACTTCGCGAATAGGAGAACGAAAGAACAAGAAAACGTGCAGACTAAAGAACGTACAGCTAACAGACGAGTAGATAAACAGATGAGTAAGGAAGACGAACGAACAAAAAGTCAACAGGATGGGCGAATAAACGCAAACATCAACGAACAAACGACCAGATAAATAAACGAATGATACTAGAGGGAAAGAGATAGCCAAACGAACAGTCGAAAGTAGAAGCAAATGAACAAATGGCGAAATCAATTATCTTTGTCTGTTTTTGAGATTTGTTCAGAGAAGACTCTAGCAGTGAACGGATGGCAAACGAAGCGACTGAGCCAGGCGGAGAGAGAGAGAGGGACAGAAAAGATAAGCATATTAATATGGAAACAGCAAAAGAAATGGAAAATGATTAGACAAACGCAAGAATACACACAAACATATGACCGATAAGATGACAAATAGATTGAATCTCACAAGTATACATCTGAAAATCTCTTCAACACATTTCTGAACACTATAAACGGACTTAAAGAAATTAGTATAACCGCATATGTCAATGGTAATATTATAAAAATGCATAAAGACATACATTAAAGTCTGGCCACATGCCTCAAGATTACAGAGATAACGAATAACAAAAGGAAATCACGGTGATTACGTAACCAAATGACGATGTTTTGTTTAAGCAACACCTGTTTGGCCAAATTAGGTTATGGTGATAGTTAAAAATCTCAGGAAATAAATGAAACCTATTGAAAAGGCGGCATAGATAAAAATACATTTATGAATTATGTTATTCTCTCTATTGAATTTTCCCACATAATAAATATTTTCCATAATTAATGGACATTTTTTCTCTTTTTTTTTTTCATTTGAATAAAATCAAACAAAAGAGCAACAAAATTACACACATATCATTTCCGCCGCTTCTTCTTTTTATTAGAAAAAGGTATACAAAAAAATAGAAAAAAAAAAACGCAGACAGTCTATATGACAACAACGTAACTGCCAATAAAGTGAACGAGAAAAAAAAAAGATATAATGAAAAATTTATAACTAAAAATGACTTCCGTAATTGCATGTATTCGTGCTTTTGTATGCCTTACGTACGTATATGATGATAACGTTGATGATGACGATGACGTCGTAGTGTTGAAAACTCATCGACCAATCATTTTTACAACAATATGGCGAGAGTCAGTCACACTAGCAGTTGGTCATACCTTACCTTACCTTATAACCATTTATTAATGAATATGATTTAATTTAATTGTTATGCCTCTCACAGGCACACAAACACTTAAACACAACGTTCCCCCTCTTAACAGCTTTTGACACCTGCTAACCATATCCACTGCCTTCTCTCTACATTATGCCAGCCAATCTGTGTTTAACTTGTTTTTTAGTTTAAAAAAAAAATAAAGAAAAAAATGTTAAAAAATGTATTTTCTTTTCTCATTTTTTGTTTTCTTTTTTTTTTTTTTCAATTTATCGTTCGCAGGTGTTTGTCCGTGCGAAAGTATTCTTTAGCATTGGCGGTCGGCAGTATATCGGTGAACCGGTACAATTCTCTTATATGCCCGACACTATGTTGGATCACGCGCGCGACGTGACAATCAAATTACATCATCGTCTGGGCAGATATTTGCAACTGCATTTATATTTTGCAGCACGTTGGTTGATGTTAAGCGAGATTACATTCATATCAGGTAAGAATGGCGGCAAAAGAAACCGAACATAGCAAAGAGAACGAGGTACGGTCACAGGCAGCAATCATTTGCAACAAATTATTTAAACGATAGACAGACAGAACGTAGACAACCATATCAATTTCCCATTATTCTATTATTATAAGCGAAATGCACAGATTTTTCTATAAAGGCAGACATGCTATTATATCAAAAAAAAAAAAAAAAAAACACAAATATTTTATGAAAAAAATGGAAATTAAAATTTTTTTTTCACTTCTTCAATAATGGAATTTTCTCATAATATGCCAATCAGTGAGTATATTAATGAAAATTCACACACTAAAGCTTTCAGTACACTTTTAATGCATTCATTCATAATTTGGTAAAAGGTACTCAACAACCATGCCCGTTCAAAAAAGGTTAAGCCTGTGATTATCTGTAATTAAAATTTTTTTTTAAATATTATAATTATAGACTGACTATACCATGTGAGAAAACAAAAAAAAAAACAAAAATTATTTTCAAGACGGAACGAATTTCTTCGTACCCTCACAATATCGCAACATGCTACGGAAGTATCGTTTGTCCTTTTCTTACTACCGAAGCTACAATTGTCATGGCACGGAAGGCATTTTTCGAAAACTCACTAACAGTCATAGCTCACTCAATCTATGGAAAATATATAGAGCCCTTTTTTGTAGTTTTAATACAACATAGACCCGTCAATTTTTTGTTTTGCTACGCAAATATAACTAATGCTTTAAAGAAAAAGTTTGTGGCGTTTTCAAACAACATTTTTTCTTATATTAGAAATCAAGTTCATTAGATCACACATGTTCCATTTTGTGGTGAAACTATTATGCTATCGATCTAGAATTTCATGCAACACTGAAAGTGCTTTTTACGTTGTTAGGTTTAAAACATTAACAAAGTTATGCATAGAACCAGTGAAATGATAACTCATTGCGCCAAGATCCGGGCTTTGCGGGCGATGGGTGCATCAAAACTTTCCACCCAAGCTCTCTCAAACTCTTTCGGATCACGACAAAAGCTTGTGGCTTCGCATCGTCGTTATAGAAGGCAACATGTTCCTATTGACCATTTGTGAAAGTCAATCGCAAGACAAATTTGACAGTAGATGACACCAATCGATTGGCCGCACGAGTTCTTGCAATTTGCGCAAGTATAAAGCGCTACCTTATGTAGCGTCAATCCACTTTTCTTACATCTTTACCCATCTTACGCTGCATTACTGCAAAAGTTTCGTCAGCGGTCAGCGGTTATCAATTTCTTCACAATAGGCTTGCATTTTTACTGGCACCGCATCTTCTTTTAACAAGCGCTACAATTTGGTATAATATTATCAATGTCACAAGACATCCAAAACTTTTCCCTTGGTGTGTATAAAGCAGCACCTGCCATGACCCCGACGTCTACGTCCAAGCACCAAAAGTCATATACTTACATAGTCGTGTGTGTTATCTACTCATTCGGAAACACCTAGTACATACAGTGCTACCATCTACTACCATTTGTTTAGTTCTCCGAAGAACCCGCTCTAAAGTGCAAAGCTGCTAAAACAAGGGCCCTTAAAAAATCCCTGCTAACAGTTTTTTGTCCAGAAATACTAGAAGCTCTATAGTGATGGAGTATGTGCTTTATCGTATTCTAATGACTAATGCTTATACAAAATCTTAGGAAAATGTATTCTCACCTTCCCTAAAAGATACTTAGACTGACTACACTCGCTTTCACTTAAACAGAAAATAACTACGTTGCCGAAGTTCATGTCAGCAACACGGCTATTTATATATTACATATATATACTCCACGAGTCAGCTTAGACAACTGAACAATTTTACGGTACAGCACCGATATTATTGACCAACGATAGACAATGAATGAACTTTTTCATACTTTTTCTGGTTACTTAATATCAGAAGCCTTCTAGAGTATACAGAGTTTGAACTACAAGTGCTTATGTAACAAAACCATTGAAAAAATTTTGAAATAATGTAAGCTCTGTTCGCCAGGTGCCAAATCAAATCAAAAACTGATCAATTCGACTGATAATTGAAAGAAGATAAGACATAAAAATACTTTATAGATTTTAATCGAATGTGGTTCTAATAAGATTTACAGTTAAGTTATTCATACATTTGCCAATCAAACGTTTCTTGTTAGACTTGATGGAATAGCACAATATAGATGAAAATATGGTAACTGCATTTCTAGCTCTCTTCGATAGGATGTGCTTGAAAAAGCATGCCACCCGAGCTAAAAATCCGAAATAAAAAGCACTTAAGACATCACCAATTTTCGTTAACTGCTTAGGATACCATCCTGGAATAAATATCTCTCGGGAACTGTATAAAAATTCCTAGTGAGCGTAGGTTTTAATGTGTGTGGTTGAAAGCCATGATTAAGCAGCATTTTTCAAGATTCTTGTTTCTCGTTAAAAGTTTTATTTTAACTTTTATTTTTCATTAATTTCTATTCCATTTAATTTCATTTTTAATTGATCGCATAAATTAACAAAATTCGAGAATTGTATGCATTTTTCATATAACTTTTTTAAGTGTTTGCTTGCTCCAGATATCTAGGAACGTATACAATGTAAATTTTTCACACATACATACACACAGAAACACACACTTACAGATATTAAATCCTTGATACAAATTTAGTTTTTTAGAAACTCGTTGCTTATTCTTTTTGCTTAAATGCATATACGATTGAATATGTAACATACACATATATACATATGCACTTCACTAAACATGATAAATGCAGCATTATTCACATATACGCACACGCTTGAGTATATCAATGCGTATCCATACACATATATATATATATATAGATATATATATATATATGTATATACTAAACATAAAAATCACATACATTATTGAAAATTGTTTGTAACTACATTACAGTTTTCTGCTTTTTTTTTTTTCTTTCATTCTTTTCATGCTTTGTTTTTGGATTATAAATGTTACTGAGTACAAGTAAATGCGCAATTGTGCATATTTGAATTTATATATATATATATATTATATATATGTATTTGCATTAAGATGCATGAGTGTATGTAAACTTTTGGAAAGACAAAAGAATATAATTTCGTATGCTCTAAACAAGCACTTGCGCTTGTTCATCTAGAATTCAGTAACATTTCACAAAATGATATATGAATACTTGGAAGCATTCATACATATACATTCACATATATATATATATATATATATATATATCGAAATTCATACGTGATCTACATACATGTAAATGAATATGTATTTAATTTTATGTCAGTTTGCAATAATACACGTTTATATTATTGCTACACTTTAAGTAATTCAAGAAAGAAGCGCCAAAGCTCTAACACATTTACTTAAGATATATGCTCGCATTTCTCGTGAACCCGAAAAGTTTCTCTCAGTGTCTCTTTTTGTGCATATATAAGCTTGAATGAAGGTATTATGCAATAAAACGGCATTAGATAGTAGCAGCAGCAGCACCACAGCAGCGCTAGGAGCAATAATACTAGTAAAAGGAGTAGCATTAGTAGTAGTAGCAGCAGTAGTAGTAGTAGTAGTAGTGGTAGTAGCATTAAAACATCATTGTGCAAATTAAATGAGCATCTATATTACTTTTGTGCATTGGAAAATTTTCAAATAAAATTCAATGAGTAGAAAAAAGGATCTGAAGTATTTTTTTAGCTCACACCAAACAAAAAAGCAAAAGAACATTTATACACCTTGATATATATATCTATATATATATATATATATATATATATGTATAGATAGATGCATGTATACATGTACGTATATATATATATATATA